>CAAAJI010000803.1:0-14667 GCA_900642245.1 Fragilaria radians | reverse complement strand
GAGACAAAAACTTCCGTTTACGACATCTCCGATAAAAAATCCATGTCGAGCAGCTTGACGAAGAGCCATCGGCATGCCATCAAGAGGATCAAACCAATGTGTCAATGAGGTCATAACCAGGCCTTTTGTATAAGCTTCTGCAGCCTTACTTTCGCTTTGCTTCAGTATATCAAGTGCTAGCTTACCGAATCTGTAGGCTCTGAAGTAGTGTCCGTTTGAAAGTTCAGCAACACCATAGATTGCGAATGCCGATGAGGAGTATGCACTTAATCCATTTTTTAATGTGATTTCTGTAGCTAGAAGAGCTGCATAAGCACCCTGTGTCTCCTCATCTCTCAAGAAGCAATACATGCAAAGACTAACCAGCAAGCGAACTATTGTCGACAATAACTTATCCTTCATCTGCGGCAAATTTAAAATCTCTTCATCTGTCTTGTGACCGATCAACCATTTGACTTTCATAAACTTCGTCACGACGTGTAAAAATGTGGTATTGGTTGGTATGGTAACCCCGAGTTCACAAAGCGCTTGATTTGCCGCTAAGATCGAAGCACTGGCATCATTTTTTGCCATGCAGCTTTCAACACTTGTTACCAAAGAGTCAATCTTCATATCTCTTGAAGTAGCTCGATCGAGACAAATTTTTGTTAACATTGAGCAAGAATCAAAGTTACCAATAATAAGCTCCATCTTAGCTAGACTTTCTGTGAATTGAAATGCTAAAGAAAAATCATTTTCCCACTTTTCATCACCAAGTAACGTAAGCCCCCAACGTAACAAATCACGAGCTTGAATAAATGCACTTCGTTCTCTGCAATAATTAGCGGCTATCAAATGCATTTGAGCAAATTCAACATACTTATTGATATTCATAGCATATTCTTCGCAAAGCTGCAAATGATTCACAGCATGATATATTGATTCCGGATCTCCTTTGGCTAAATAAATCTCTCCTATAGTCTTATGCATTCGTGATGCTTCACCCTTGCCAAGTAAGGACTGGAAAGCACTTTGCAATTTGTCATGACTGAAGAGATATCCGTATGTACACTTTTCGACAAAGCCTCCCTTCAAGGCTTCGCTCAAAGTAATACTCACCCAGGAGGATGAGACAGTGGAAGTCCCAAACGTTGCCTTCGTCTCTTGCTCAATTGATAATTGATCGTCTATCCACGATTTAACTTGGGCCACCATATCTTCGCGAAAGCGAAATCCTAAGAGAGATGCAATTTTCAGACTTTCCTGAACTTCTTGAGGTAAGATCAATATCTTTTTGGTGAGCAAGTCTGCTAGAGTCTCTGATACCATGATTTGAGTTTGAATTGTATCCACATCGAAATCCCAAAACTTAGTTTCTGGATTATAGGACAGTAATCCTTCCTCTTTTGCGAATTGTATCGCTTGAATTAAATGGAAAGGATTACCCCCGGTTTTCGATTTGAAGACCTTACTGAGGGCTTGATTAGCAGATTTACTTGAGGTTCCAATGAGTGACGTTACAAGAATATTGATGTCATCGACGTCAAGATTTTTGATTCCTATATTCAGGACTTCATCTTCACTATCTAAGTGACTTAGTACATTCTTAAGATTGCTGCTATCCTCGTCGCGATATGCAAGGATCAACATTATGTCACTGATGTCACGATCATTCCATAGATAGGTTATCAACTTTTTTGAGCTCTCATCCATCCATTGAATATCATCGATAAATAAGACTATTGGGTGATCTGCACAACTCATAGCTTGAAGAAAAGACTTGCAAGCGTCCTTAAAAGTTGAAAACATTGCTGAATTCTGAACATCGACACCATGGGTGGCTGATCTTTCCAAAGTTGTATCCAAAAATGGAGAAATATTCGAGATTGTCTTCTGCAAAAGATAAGCATGATCAGGCCTAAGCTTTTTCTGGATAGTTAAGCGTTGTTCTTCATTGTATCTCTCTGATTGGCTGATCAGATCGCACAAGTCTGAGAATGCTGCCATGATTCCTGAGTATGGTTCCTGATTTCCCAATGTTTGAAAGTACTTTCCGGACACAAAGAAGCCTTGATAATCCAGCACTGATTTTCGTAAGGATTCGACAAGCGAAGTCTTTCCTGAACCCGATTCTCCATGAACCAAGACTTTCGCGAAATTCTTTCCACCGCTGTTCCGAAGTTTTTCAAATGTTTGTTTCAATGTATTAAACTCACGGTCTCTGCCGAATAATTGAGACGGCAGAGAAACATAGTTCAAATCTTCGTATTCGTCGAGAAAAGTGTTGCTTTCTGACAAGGTACTTAAGATTACACTTTCATTCATCAACTTTGTTTGCTATATGAACTACAACTTTAATTCGGACATGCGTATATTTCTTTGTAGGAAATCGTAAGTACTAGAGGCAGTTAAATTGTTTTTACGTATTTATTGATAATCGAATTTTGTGGAGTCATCAATGCAATGTCACTAGTAGATGGGGGGAAGGGAGTGGACGACGTGTTTGAAAAAAAAAGCAGTAACTCAATGACTTGACTAGATTTTAACGGTTAGGGTAGATGGAAGGGATATAGGATGACAAATGTTATACTTTGTATCGTTTCAAAGTTGATCAAACAAGGAAATAACTTTTCATATACACCAATGTACTCGAGATGTTGAATATCTCGATTACAAGACGATATAGAAAATACTGATTTGAAGCAGCTTAAATGGAGTAGTAAGTTTGGAAGATTCAGGGAGGGGTCCCGCTATACTTCTCTCATACATAGTATACATTTGATGAATTTGCAACAGTGTTGTAGTGCTCTGGACAGTTCCAGCGTCAATAGTTGCATAGGCGATTGCAGATATTCATGTGTAGCAAGGAGAATTAGGTGCATATATACCATTCAATTCTTGTCTATAACACTCATGACTCCCTAAACTAATGTATTCATATTGGTGAAGTAAGAAATTATCAATTTTGAAGTGACCTTTAACAATGCTTCATACTTTGCATCAAATTCTTTAACGAAATGGCTATTCAAGATGAAGCGTTCCCTCAAAAGTGTGTGATTATAAAATGAAGAAAAGAAGGCTTTTTCATTTGCAAGCAATATCATCAGTACTGGAAGAAACTTTCAGCATAACCGATCTCAAGCATTCTGAAAAATGAGTTAGAATTACAATGTATTAAGCTATACCACTTTCAATTATCTCCAACGTCATGATTAGGGAAATCCCAACCTTCAGATTTTTTGGTGTACTTCTTATTCTACTTTGACAATACACTGTTATTTAGTTTGTAATATATCCATGACTGATGAATAGTTTCAATGAATACGGATTAGCTAAATAATGAATACAGAAAGAGAGAAACTGGTCATTGAAGCATGTACATATATCGTTTTTCAAGTTTTTATTCAAGCGCCCGCTTAAAGTTTAGAATTATTAAGGATATCTAACTGTCAATCTCTGTCACTCGAATTACCGAAGACATCTATTGTCTGCAAGATATGAACGTATTCTCAGTAGTAACACTAACTCAATTTCCTAAATTCAATGACATCGCGCTATTAATCTAATTCATCGCTGAATCTCACTGTGAAGCCTTACAATTTCATTATTGCTCTGCGTGAGTGGAAACAGATGAAGAAAAACAAGATCTTAGATCGAAACGGGATTTGGTCGTTTAAAAGTTCCATGCTTTGTCAGGTGGCTCTGCAAAAAAATACGCGGGAATACATCAACCTTGCACTATGATTCAACCTGTGCAAGTGTATAACTGACAATTTTCATTCTTATTCAAGCTACTACAATAGAAAAGAGGACAAATGAGATCATTTAAAAGGAAACGAAAATTGTTCACAGGTGAAATTAGTGCATCAGACATCCAAGGAAGTTTAAATGTTCCATGAATTTGGTCAACTAGTTCTGCGAAACGTTTATGGGAATTCATCATCATAGCACTCTCTTGATTTAAGCTTTGCAAAAGAATACAACTTACTATTGTGTAATCAGGGAAGCTTGAATCCAAGAAAGCCTTTGGCTTCGCATTCACGAAGTAAGCTATTGTGGATAGGACACGCGTCATCTCCAAGGTTGAAAAAATATTGATTGCGCCATTCAAATTCCTTCACAGCACAGGGAAAGTCCGTAACAACATCGGTATACGATGCCAAACGTTCAATTACTCCTTGGGAAAAGGAAATTCCCTCTTTGGCTTCCACCGCAGATACTAACTCGGAAATCACAGATTCCACAAGTTCCTTGTGATCCGATCCTGCGTTTCCTACAGATGAGCATTCCTTTGCTGTACCCACCAACATGTATGTAGAGATCCAGCTATGTAAAATAGAATTGAGAGGAAAATACAAGTTAGTCACTTTTGAAACACAGCATTTACATTTGGGTCACCATTTTGGCTTGCATCAGACATCCAAGGAAGTTAAATAGTTCCAGGGTTTAGGTCAACTGGTTCTGCGAAACGTTTATGGGAATACATCATCCTCGCAAGCCAAATTTCGTGATAAAAAACCCAAATCTTAACACAAGGCAACTTACATCAGTTTCTCAAACATCGCAGGACGATATTGCTCAGGGGAAATGACATTGCACTTCAAACCAAGTGCTGCCAATCTGTCTGCAAAGGCTTGGGCATGTTCTCCAGTGGCTGCTGTTAAGCCCTCCGGATTCTTCGAGGTAACGCCATCGATTGGATCGGCACCCTTGGCTGTTACAGATAGGAACAATAGGACTTGTGTATTGTCCAAAAGCCCTTTCGATTGTAAGAAATCATCTAAATATCCATTTTGCATGAATACTAAATCCTTCCGTCTGTTCTCAGGACATTTTTCTACGATTCCGTCGAGTGCATCATTTCTCGTTGTTACCAAAATCGGCCCACTACCGTCGGCATTAATGGAATCTTCCCTTCCAATGACTATACTAGGACCACCTTCTGCAAGTAAGCCTCCAATACGACCTGAACCTATAACTTCAACGCAAGGTCCCGACTGAGAGGCTATATCCGACTCCTGTACTGAACTTACTTCGGCACTGAATCCTCTCTTTTCCAACCATTCTTTCTTTCGAGCCCATTTCGTTGCTCCCTTCGAGGCCATTAGGGAAGAATTACAGGATCCGAACACACCTATAGAGTTAGGAAGCCAGGCATCAGCTGCAGCAGTCAACACAAAGAGAAAAATTAAACGAATCATTAAAAATATATTTGTTTTGGAGTTGTGAGTTAATTACTGGCAAGATTATTCATTGGCTCGAAAACAATGCTCGAAACTTACGTAACTCATCATCAGACGATCTTTCTAGATTTTTACAAGTAATCTAATTCACAGTATTACCGACCTATACGACGGAGCAAACCACATTTTTGCCGTCTACTGTGTTAGTGAAAACGACACTAGTCATCCTTCCCTTGTACAACAATATTTCCTGTCTTCTTGATGACACCATCTGTAAACAATTTTTCTGAAATGCTTCTTTTAAAGAAGAGTTGTGCAGATACCCTAAATTTCCGAAGCCCAAATATTGTCTTAAATGGATTAAACACGGATATGTGTAAGGGCTACATCAAAATGAGCTGGCAAGAAAACAAGCATGATACACAATTCAACTGCTCTTCCGCAATTCAATCTTTTTCCAGGCACTATAAATTATGTCAGCACTAAAACCCCCTTCCGGCAACAAAGCGTAAGAATTATGATTTGGCATGGTGCTTTACTTGGACCAAATCTTTTTATCCATTGACAGAATTGACCCTTTTCTCTTTTTATTTTAAACCCACTCACGTCCATGATGAAATTTAATTGGACGTCCATTTTTTTTCAATTACGTGCTTCAAAAATTCCTACACTTCTGTTACTCCCGCTGTGCCTATTGACTTGGGAAGTTTGGTTTCTCAAGAATAGATGTTGATCCACTGTGAGCAAAAAGTGGATACCAACATTAGAAGCAAGCAATTATCTACCAACAAGTGCGCAATTACATAACACATTCTTGACCAAGCCTAAAAGTCAAGCCTAAAGGTATTTTTCTATACTGGCTCATAGACTGGTGATTCCCCAGAAATTAACTTTAATTTTCTGTAATAATTCAAGCTCGCTTACTTTATCACCTCTCTACGTTCATCCAAAAGTATATTCCTAAACGCAGACCTTCCTGTCTCCTTTTGGCTGACTAGAATGATACTATTCTTCGATCAAAAACATTTGAGCGATTTCCCGAGACCTCCAATTCTGGTCATTATCTGTAATTATACTTTTGTTGGCCTTTATTTAGCCACAGTTCAATACAATCTAGTTACAGGTACATATTTAAGCTAAAACACAATAAATGTTTTGAAATTGTCCCTTTCTGGTTATATCGTAACACATTGTACTGTATTCTCCCATAAGCAATCCAAGATGGAAGTGGCTGACTTATTGTTGTCTCTGACAATTTTAAACTTGCCTGCAGCTTGAACAATCAAACTACTGACCCTAGTAGTGTGTAGTCCTCGTCTTCGAATACGCATAGCTGGACATGCGTTTTTTATCATGCGTTTATATTATTGTACGTCCTGCTTTACTTGTTGGCCATGCCCTATACAAAAGCATCATTTTGAAGAAAGGACTGCTAAATGAGGGAATGGAATGCAGAGAATGACTTCCGAATATTTATCCTAAATCGTATTCTGATAGTGCTCCAAGATACTCTTCATGTAAACCTTTGTGGCTACTACATTATCATCATTGTATGCCATTGGGTCAGCATTGTTTTCAGTGTTAGGAAAACTGTTTACGTTAATGCTTGTAACCAAAGGTAGCATGAAGGATTTGTACTCTTTAACTTTCCTTAATATCTCGTTTGGAGAGGAAGTCATTTAGTGAAGAGGAATTGATCAGTAAATCTTTTGATATTCAAACGTACGCAATGATAATTACAAAAGCTGAAAGTCGAGAATCAGTACTACCCTTAAAGTTACATCGTCGATCCACAATGACGTTAACATTAATGTGACTTTGATTAGAATTTTTGTTATTGTATAATGAAGTGATTTCGACATATCTATAATCCTTTCAGGTATTCACTATGAAATTTTTGACAATGGATGATTCAAATATGGAAAGATTTGTAAAGCAGCAACTAAGTTACCATCAAAGAGATGAAACTCATTGAATTATATCACTCCTGCCTATTCTCATACAAGCCATATTGCTTTCCCGCTTTGGGAAGAATTTTATTCTCATACTATCACACAAATAAAAGAATTACGCATGTGTTTGACTTATGGCCTTGTCTCAAAATCACCTATATAGAGAAAATCAGAACAATCATAGAATTATAGGTACATTTTTTGTCGCTCATAACTATCAATGCTCCATTTTAGCAGTCCATTTTGTTCAATCAGACACTTCAACAACTCCCACATGAACCTTCTTCTGTTACTTCAAGTTCATCACTTGAGAAGTTCAGACTATCAACATTGAATGTCAATCCAAGAAGCAATTCAAGGACACTTTCCTCAAGTACCCTGTTTATCTGGTCAATCCAGCAGCTCAAGAAATATCTCGGTAGCCTTTGCCGTTGATTGCAAACAGGATTTCGTCGTCTTTAATTCCTGCTGAATATTTTGCTACACCAAATGAGAATCATTAGATGCATCAAACTTTCCCTCGCGTTTCATTGGGGAACTTAAATGCATTCAATGTTTACATAAGCCATGCAGCACCAGAATCACATGATGGTGATTTGCGACTCTTTTCCTGCTAACATTTTTTGTTGTTGCTGGGAGTCACTATCCCCATTGCATTATTTTCAATGGAATGATCTCAACATTGGCTGCCATGCTGTTGGCATTGCGTATCTTGTGACATCACATGCTCCTTTTCTGATTGATCAGGAGTATCATTGATCCAATAAATTGAAAATACTGTGCTTTTTTTTTTAGCCTATTTCAGTGACAATCTTGTTGGTCGATAGTTCAGAAATTCCGAGTTCGCAAACAGATGGTTAATTTTTCTTCCAACACGTTTCTGCTCACTAGCTATACATGCCTACTCATTTATCGGACTTAGAAAATTAACTTCCGAGAGTAACTCTTGAAGTCTCTCATCATTGATTATTGGATCGACAAATGACCCTTTTTCTTTTCCCAATTGGTTGGAGCAAGGCAGGTTACTAAGAGAGCACAAGTTCAAAATCCGAAAGCAAATAAAATACGACGTGATAGACAACGTACAGCTGTTCATGACAGTCAATGCGATTTTCAATAATGAAGAAGACAGCAGCGTTTCTGAACTTCACACGTTACTGACAAATGACAGATCTGACTGCTTTTCAATGGATCTCAAGACAGTATCGCTCTACGGACGTACTATCGAACAAGTCAAACTTCTTAGTGCATATCAGGAAGTTATTGTGGCGCAACATTCGAAAAAGATTATCATCCATGGAGAGGCCGGATCGGGAAAGACTGCGCTTGTGAACTCGATTCGGAATTCAATACTTCAAAATGGTGGCTACTTCGTTACAGGAAAATTCTTTCAGGAATCTCATCGACAAGAACCTCACTCAGCAATAGTCGCTGCTTTTTCAGATATTTGCGATCTTGTTGCTCAATCCAAAGATTTCAATGCGACATATCAAAAAAGGATTCAAGAAGAGTTGGGTGTTGATGGGAAAATATTGAAACGATTCATATCCAATATATCTCCATTTCTCTACAACGATATGAACGATCCCTGTTGTTTTGAAAACGATGAATTTATTGATTATCACAATGAGTCATCGTTGGCACAATTCATGGTCGCTTGCAAGACATTCTTAAGAGTCATGGCTTCCAAACGACACCCCATTGTCTTATTCATTGATGATATTCATTGGATGGACGAAGGTTCCAAAGAACTTATTAGGGTACTACTCAATGATACAAATGCGAAGCACCTTCTAATTATCTTATCATATCGTGATGAAGAGGAATATTCTGTCCAAGGCCTTATTGGAAGCTTGGATGTCCCAATAGAAACCATTTCACTTTCTAATTTGGATGTATCATCCGTGCATCACATGGTTACGGAAGTCCTTGGAACGACTTCATCGGAAATACGATTGCTGAGCGAGATTGTGATGGAAAAATCGGCGGGAATCCCTTTACAGGTATTGATCTTTCTCGAAACGATTCAGAGGCAAAATCTGTTGGTATATAAAGGAACATGTGAAACATGGAGTTTTAATATCAATGACATTCAAAAGGTTGCAATTACTTCAGGAACATTTACAGACTTACTATTGAGGAAGATTATGACTGTATCTCCGGTCATAGTTGAATCAATGAAGCTTGCTTCTGTGATAGGATTTTCATTCGAAGTTCCATTACTCCTGGCCGTTGCACTCAGCATGAAGGCCAAGGACTCATCGGAACAAGGTCAAGATGAAGTCGACTCGTATAGCAGTTTGATTCATAAATCTCTGTTGGATGCTGTCAATTTGGGACTGCTCCTGAAGGTATCTGACGAAATTATAAACTTTGCTCATGAAAAAGTGCAATCTGCTTTTTATTCTATGATCCCCGCTGATGAGAAAGCCGAAATACATTTGAGTATTGGCGAAAAGTACTTTGATCGTGGCAGTGATGGTATAAGTATGTATAACACTGCAGTACATTGGAATGAGGCGTTGCATCTAAAGAGTTGTTGTGTCGAGAAACTTCAAGTTGCACGAATAAATCTTGAAGCTGCCAAATATTGTCACGAGAAAGCAGCTTTTGCGAAGGCAGCAGAATTGCTACGCTTTGGTCTTGCGATGTTTGATGAAGTAGAGATGTGGGAACCAAAATACTTTGAGATAACATTTCTTTCCATGGAAATGCTTGCTCAAATGGAACTTGTTCTTGGAAATGTAACGTCGTGCAAAGCAATTGTAGAGAAAATGATGTCCCGAGCCAAGTCAAATGAGATGAAATTAAACTTACTTGTGATTGGGGTTGAGGCAAGGATAACTGCATTTGAACTCGATGAAGCCTTAGACACAGCCATTCATGCACTTGGTATCCTTGGCTTGAAAATCCCACGAAATGTTTCCTTTGTTAACGTTGTATACAAGTTTCTCAGGCTTCGATTATTGCTTCGCAATGTGTCGGATGAAGGTATTTTAAATCTTCCGGTCATAGAAGACAAAATGTTGGCAACAACCATAAAGATCCTTGTGCTACTTTGTACATATTCGATTTTGAAGAACAAAAAGCATATTGCTGTTTATTCTGCCATTTTGGCGGTATTCATGACTATGAAATACGGTTTGAGCCCGTACAGTGCTAATGCGTTTGCTGTATATGGTGTTGCTGAAGTTGCTCTGGGTAATTGCAACAAGGGGTATCAATATGGATGCCTTGCGCAGAGTATACAGCGTCGTTTGAACAATAAATTCACAACCTGTGCAACAATGGGTTTTACTTTGACTGGCTTGTCGTTTTGGAAGGAATCTCTTCATTCTTTACAACCAAAGCTCCAAATAGCAGGGGAGTGTGGCTTTGAAGTCGGCGATGTAGTGTTCGGTAAGTTGTAGCTACCATTACTTCTTTCTCGCGCTCACAATTCATCACTAATATTTACACCCACATTTCAGCTACCTGCTGTATCCTTCAGTCTTTGGTGATGCAGCTTTTCATTGGAAAGAATCTTAGAAGTCTTGAAGAATTATTTCGAAATTTACTAGAAAGAACTGCAGCAATTGGGCAAAAAGTTGTAATATTCAGTCTGAAGCCGTATTTACAAACCATTTTAAAGCAGCAATCGATTCCATCAAATTGGGACGATATCATTTTGTTGACAGGAGAAATCATGAATGAAGAAGTGTATCTAAGTGAGCTGGAAGAGTCAGGAAATCAATCTTTTAAAGTGTTGACGTACATGGTGAAAGCCGAACTAGCAGAAAAATTTGAATACTTCGATGTAGCAGAGTCTCTCTACGCATGGATAGAAAAGAATGGGCGTTCAATCCACTTAAGCCACGGGTTATTACCATTATGGGGGTGTGCAGGACATGTTTATTACAGATTGTTCCTCAAGTTTCAAAAAAGAAAGTATCTGTGTAAAGCTCGCGTATATCGAAAACGATTGCAAAAAGTATTGGATGGGGGTTGCATCAATGCTGCCTCAAGCGTAGCTTTTCTAGATGCCCTTGATGTTTCAGTGCGTGGTGTTGTCAAAGATTCTGATCTTCTTAAAGTGTTTACAAGAAGTCTAGATACTATTTCAGGTTTTCATCATGTAAAAATGCAAGCCACCTTTCATGAAGAAGCTGGATATGCATGCATGCGACATGACCTAAAGTCTGAAGCAGAGAATCACTTCCAGAATGCATTGAACATACATCAAAGCTTAGGAGCAAGAGCAAAATACCAGTGGCTCATAGAGAAGCTTGAAATAGAAATGAAATCTAAAGCTTTGGACTTTCAAAGAGTTCAAATCTAGGAAAGCAAAAATCAATTTTTGATGAATCCTGCTTAATATAAATGCATAAAAACAATACTGTAGATATGAGAGTGGCTTACTCTATAGTATTTTAATTGTGGAATCTGCTTTAACTCTTCAAACCAGACGTGCAATTCTTGTAAATCTATGGGTTACGTAGTTACTTCTTAACGGTACCTTTGAGTGTAGAGGAGTATAAGATTGTATTACTTTGCTAACGTGGTAATTCACAGTTAGGAGGATTTAGAAACTCGTTTATTTTAGCACTCTTGCGCTTTGGGCATGCATTAATTACCTCGCAACATGTCAAAACTTGGTGTATGGCGCTATGCTAGGATAAATCTTTGTATAGGCTTCCTAGTCCTTCACATACTTACAGAGTTGAGTATAGTTTACTATCCATTTCCCCAATGGCTGTTTTAAGGTAACTTTGTTGTGGCCTGGTTACGTTAGGTATAAACTTTAAACTTACTTACCAATTGGTGTGATCAGGTTTGCCTCGGTGAACTTTAGGTTCCACGTGTCTACTTGGTAAGTGTATAAACTTCACGACAAATGCATCAACGCCTTTCCTGATTCATTTGTTACTTAATACGTTTAAACATAGTTGGCAATGATTTTGTAACCTTTATTATAACAAACTGAACCCCATTTCTCCTGCTAATTCCAGAATATATTTATCATTCTCCTATTGTAGGAGAAATTTATTCAAGTTCATTAATTTTTCGCTGAATCTCTTGTTTCAAGTTTTAACCTCGGCAATATTTCCCATTTTCTATGCTTTTTTGCATCGGAGAGAAACTCACTCCTTTGGACACTTCTAGGCTCCCTTTGAACCATCCTCTCGGTTTTATTGCAAGTCCTGCCTTCAAGCTTATATTTCGAAATTTTTGTTTTTTGTGTTTATTACATTGGAAATGTACTCAGAGTCTTGTGTCTAACTTTCCGCAGAGTGTGAGCTAAGCTTTCAAGATTTTCTAACTTACTTTGAATCTGTAATAACTTCCTTCTTTCCTTAACTCTATGACGGACTAAAATGGGAAAATTATCTGTGTAACAATCATTTGGGAGTTCTTCATAAATTGGAGGCAAAAGTTTCACAAGCCTGGATCAATACAACTACTTCCATGTTCACATGACGTCGCGACAATGTAGTGCGCACAAAACACCTGAATAATTCCTTCCAAGGTGTCCGCAGTGCTGAAATTTCCAGCAATTCAGCAATGTCAACTTCAACACTAACTTGTAGCCATGTGTCTGCTTTGATTAGATCTTGTTGAAGTGTTTGCTGTAGCAATATCAACTTCGAACTTAACTTGTAGCCATGTGTCTGCTATGACTAGATTTTGTTGAAGTGTTTACTGTGGGGATAGCAAAGCTTATAGAAACTTTCAGACTCATGTCATAAGTTTGCAGCCAGAATATGTCATTTTTCCTAACAGTCTACAAAGATTTAGTGCCATTTTCATTTGTGGAAAATCAACGTGCTCAACGCCACAGCAGATTACCAAGCAGTAGTATACGTATTATCGGAATTTAGATTTAGATTTTATTTGCTTAGGTTACCCTTGAAGAACATTAGAAATTCGAATTGTGTGAGTCAAAGATGTGTGAGTCACGTTAGTTTAAAACCTTTAATTTATAGTAACAGCTTTTTAGGCAATGCACATTTATTAAACATTCATCAACCCACAACAAACACAGGATCAATCCATCAGCATTCCATTTAAAGTACATACAGCGATCTGTATCACTCTTTTAGAATCCTATTTCATAAAGCGCCTTCAATAACTCCAACTAGAATGCACCTGCTACCTGCTTTAATCCATATATAGTTCGATTGAGCGTCAGAATAACTCCTTTTTGTACTTACTTTCAAGACCTTGAGGCACCTTCATAAATAATGTTTATCATCATCAAATTGATCAATTAATAAAGACCTCATTCATCTATAACTTGCATCTTCCAACCACTCATGGCAATCAGAGTAAGTGCTATCTTTATTGTTGTTTCATTGGCTACTGGCGCGGCTATATTTCCGCTGAAATAGTGGATTCCATCAACTTATATCCTCTTGCACTGATCCGTGCTCTTAACTTACTGTTTGCTTTGCGCTTCATGGACCATGTTGAGGTAAGTATCTTAGCATTCTTTGGCATATCTTTCTTGTCAACTGCTTCCCAACAACTGTTTTTGATCATTCTTTGATACTCTTCTTCAACCGCCTTTTTCCAAGACTCTTTTTGGGAGTTGCCATAGCTATGTCAAATTAAAGTGTCTGCAACTCATGCATAGTGTTGATGCTCTCACCTAGCAAACCTGTACCAATCAAAGCATATTCCTCCTAACATTCTTGACAGATCTATGTTGGCATCTTGCTGGTTTGCTTATTCTTTGGCCAGATCTTGTAATAACTGTAGTTTCATTCACATCGTTACTTACATTTTTATCTTCTTCAAGCATATCACTACCATCTCCTTCTTCTGCAACCCACCTTCTGTTTTGCTTTCCTAGAGTATCCTTGGCAATTCTCCATACTCCCAATCACTTTCCAGTTAAGGCTCTTACTGATCCTTTGTGTTTCTGCTAACGAAATGTGTCCCAACTTGCAATGAGCTTCTTCAAGCTTAACCGATCTTTCTCCTGTATCTCTTGTGGTGCTTACAATCTTGTTGAGATTCCAAATCCTTATTCTGAATTGTATACCTCTTGGAGTGGAGATTTTGATGTTAACAGTATGCTTTAATCCTCCCTTTTTCAACTCAAGACCTTCTGCATTGCATTCTAACGTCCATCCCTTCTTAATCAGCGGAGTCAAGCTGAATCAGTTAAGCTTAGCCTTTGGGAGTAGTGTTACATACATCAATCTCATCCTCTTCCAATCATTGAAGCACACCTCACCGATTAAATTGACAGTGATGTTGTATTTTTCTTTGTTACCACTTCCCATGGGAATGTAATTGCTTGCCTCTGATCGTTGCTTGTTTACTAACCATTTTTCATTGGGTGTCATGTGTACCAGTGCAGCTGAGTCTGCAATCCACATGTCGGGTTGATGTATATATATGAGCCATTGGTCAATCCCAAAAGTACTTTGACCTCAATATTCCTACAGCCCCAACTTCATTCCTGCTTCCCATCAGTTTAAATCCGGCAGGTTGCATATCCTTATTTTCTCAATTCCAGTATTGCGCTGCCCTATGACCGGTCTTTCCGCAGTTTATGCACCTCTTTA
>CAAAJI010000801.1:0-20878 GCA_900642245.1 Fragilaria radians | reverse complement strand
GGGTAATCCGATCGGCCGGTCGCGACGATCGCATCGGGCCGGGCGGCCTTGGCCTCGGGCGGCGTGATCTCCGGATCGGGATTGGCCATTGCGAAGATGATCGGGGACGGCGCCATGCCCATGATCATCTCTGGCTTCAGCGCACCGGCGGCGCTGAGGCCGAGGAATACGTCCGCGCCCTCGAGCGCTTCGCCAAGGCTGCGGGCGTCGGTCGGCACCGCGTGGGCCGACTTGAACTGGTCCATGCCCTCGCGCCCAGGATAGAGCGGACCGGAGCGATCGCACATGATGACACTGGCGTGGGGCACCCCCATCGCCTTGATCAATTCGGTGCAGGCAATCGCCGCCGCCCCGGCGCCGTTGACCACCACCTTGATGTCCCTGAGCGCGCGTCCGGTCAGGTGGCAGGCGTTAATCAGCCCTGCGGCGGTAATGATCGCGGTGCCATGCTGGTCGTCATGGAACACCGGGATATTCATGCGTTCCTTGAGCGCGGCCTCGATGATGAAGCATTCGGGCGCGGCAATGTCCTCGAGGTTGATGCCGCCGAAACTGGGGGCGAGCAATTCGACGCAGTCGATAAATCGTTGGGCGTCCTCGGTATCCACTTCGAGGTCGATCGAGTCGACATCGGCGAAGCGCTTGAACAGCACTGCCTTGCCTTCCATCACCGGTTTCGACGCGAGCGCGCCGAGGTTGCCGAGGCCAAGAATCGCCGTGCCGTTCGAGATGACCGCGACGAGGTTTCCCTTGGCGGTATAATCATAGGCCTTCCCCGGGTCGGCCGCGATTTCCTCGACCGGGACCGCGACGCCGGGCGAATAGGCCAGGCTCAAGTCGCGTTGGGTTGCCATCGGCTTGGTCGCGACGATTTCGATCTTGCCGGGGCGCCCGCGGGAGTGGAATTCGAGCGCCTCGTCGCGCGTGAAATTGACGTTGCTCTCGTTCATTCCGGCTCCCTCGATGAGCGGACTTTAGCTGGCTTTGGGGCCAAGAGTCACCCTCGCTTGGTCGGCCCATTGCGGCTACCAACGGCTCATGGCCCGCTCCGATGCCCCCGCACCTGCCCAGACGCCGATGATGGCGCAATATCATGCCTTGAAGGCAGAGGCCGGTGATGCGCTGCTGTTTTACCGGATGGGCGACTTTTTCGAACTGTTTTTCGGCGACGCCAAAGCGGCGGCGGCAACCCTCGATATCGCGCTGACCAAGCGCGGCAACGACAGCGGCGAACCGATCCCGATGTGTGGCGTGCCGGTCCATTCGGCGGAGGCGTATCTGGCCCGGTTGATCCGCGCCGGGCACCGGGTCGCAATCGCCGAGCAGATCGAAAGTCCGGCCGAAGCGCGCAAGGCACGCGGATCGAAGGCGCTGGTCGGCCGGGCGATCGTCCGGCTGGTCACCCCGGGGACGCTGACCGAGGAAGCGCTGCTAGCGCCAGCCGCGGCCAACTGGCTGGCGGCGGTGGCCAAGGTCGGCGACGATTGGGGGATTGCCGCCGCGGACATCTCGACCGGGCGATTCGAGCTGGTGGTATGTCGGCCGGGCGAGCTGAAATCCGAGCTGGCGCGCCTTGCTCCCGCAGAGACCATATCCGAGGGTAAGGTGCCGGGAATCGTTACCGGGCCCGGCAAGGGTGGGTTCGACAGCAGCGCCGGGGAGCGGGCACTGAAATCGCGGTTCGGGGTTGCCAGTCTCGACGGGTTCGGAAGCCCGGACCGTGCGGAGCTTGCGGCGGCGGGAGGATTGCTCGCCTATCTCGATGCGACCCAGAAGGCGGCGGGACAATTCCTCTCGGCGCCGCGGCGGATCCAGCGCGGCGAGCATGTAGCGATCGACCCGGCGACCCGCGACAGCCTGGAGATTTGCCGTTCCGCGAATGGCACCGTCGCGGGCAGCCTGCTGGGCGAAGTCGACCGCTGCGTGACCGCTGCGGGGCGGCGGTTGCTGGCCAGCGACCTGTCGGCGCCGCTGACCGAGCGACGGAAGATCGAGGCGCGGCTCGCGCTGGTGGGACATTTTTTCGACGATCAGGTGCACCGGGAAATGGTGCGCGTCACACTGCGAGCATCGCATGATCTGGGGCGGGCGCTGGGGCGGCTGGTGGCGGGACGAGGCGGGCCGCGGGACCTGGCGCAATTGCGCGACGGGCTGATTTGTGCGGCTGGTTTGAGGGTTGACCTGGAGCGAAAAAGCGAGCGTCCCCAGTATCTTGCGGCGTTGCTGCCGCAGCTTGGAGGGCATTCGGCGCTAACCGACCGGCTCGGCGCTGCGCTGGTCGAAGAACCGCCGATCGATGCTTCAAAAGGCGGTTACATCGCCGAGGGCTACGACCCTGCGCTCGACGCGCTCCGGGCCGCGAGCAGCGACGGGCGGCGCGCGATCGCCGCGCTCGAATCGAAATATCGCGAGGCGACGGGGGTGGCGAGCCTCAAGATCCGCCACAATGCGGTGCTCGGCTATCATGTCGAGGTCGGCGCGCGGCACGCCGACCGGCTGATGACCCCGGACAGCGGCTTCACCCATCGCCAGACACTGGCCGGGGTGGTGCGGTTCAACTCCCCCGATCTCCATGCCGAGGCAAGCCGGGTGGTCGAGGCGGGCGGCCATGCACTCGCCGCCGAAGCCGCCCATCTCGAGGAATTGACCGGCCTCGCAGTGGCGGCGGCGGCGCGGATCGGCGCGACCGCGGACGCGATGGCGCGGATCGATGTCGCGGCCGGGAATGCGGCGCGAGCGGCAGAAGGTAATTACTGCGCGCCAAGCCTGGTCGAGCAGCCGTGCCTGGAAATCGATGGCGGACGGCATCCGGTGGTCGAGGCCGCGCTGGCGAGGAACGGCGAACGGTTCATCGCAAACGATCTCGCGCTCGGCCCGCACGACCGTTTGTGGCTGATCACCGGCCCCAACATGGGCGGCAAGTCGACTTTCCTGCGCCAGGCGGCCTTGATCGTGCTGCTGGCGCAGGCGGGCTGCTTCGTCCCAGCCACGCGGGCCAAGATCGGGCTGGTCGACCGCCTGTTCAGCCGCGTCGGCGCGTCCGACAATCTTGCGCGGGGGCGGTCGACCTTCATGGTCGAGATGGTCGAAACCGCCGCGATCCTGGCGCAGGCGACATCGAGCAGCCTGGTGATCCTGGACGAGATCGGGCGCGGAACCTCCACCTACGACGGCCTGGCGATCGCCTGGGCGGTGGTAGAAGCGATGCATGACGACGTCCGGGCGCGGACCCTGTTCGCAACCCACTACCACGAGCTTACTCGCCTCGCCGGCCGGCTCGATGCCTTGTCGCTCCACCACGTCCGCGCTCGCGAATGGAAGGGCGACCTGGTGTTGCTTCACGAGCTTGCCAAGGGACCTGCCGACCGCAGTTACGGCATTGCGGTGGCCCGGCTCGCCGGCTTGCCACCGGCGGTGGTGGCGCGGGCCAAGTCGGTGCTCGCCAAGCTCGAGGCGGGGCGGGATGCAACCGGCGGGATCGCCGCCGGGCTCGACGACCTGCCATTATTCGCCGCAGCGGCAGCGGCCGAACCGGTCGCCGATCCGCTGATCGAGGCAATCGAGGCGATCCACCCCGACCAGCTTAGCCCGCGGGAAGCGCTCGAGGCGCTGTACGAGCTCAAGAGGATCGCCGAGGAGCGCGGCTGATGCCGACGCCGCGTTTCGACCTGATCCCCGAGCGGCGGGCGATTATCGACCGGCGGGCAATCGCCGACCGGATTACTGCCGCGCCTGACCAGGCCGGGGCGCTGCTGGCAGAGGCACTGGCGGAGGGGCGAGCGCTGATTGCCTCGCGGCTCGAGGCGGCGCCCGAGCGAGGGCGGATGGCGGCCGCGTCCTATGCCTTCCTCGCGGATCAACTGGTCCGGCTGGCCTTCGACCAGGCCGCGGCAACGATTGGCAGCGATGTGGCGGGACGCGTGTCGCTGGTCGGGCTGGGCGGAACCGGACGCGGCGAAATGGCGCCGTTCAGCGACATCGATCTGATGTTCCTGGTACCGCCCGAGGATGCGGAAGCCGTCGGGCCGTTGGTCGAGGCGACGCTTTACGCCTTGTGGAATCTCAAGCTGAAGATCGGTCATGCGCTGCGGACGCCCGACGATCTGATTGCCCTCGCCAGGACCGACATGAGCATCCGCACCGCGATGCTCGAGGCACGGTGGATCTGGGGCGACGGAACCTTGTTCGATTCCACCAACGCACGGTTCCGCCGGGAAGTCGTGGCCGGCACCGGAAAGGCGTTCGTTGCCGCCAAGCTGGCCGAACGCGACGCCCGCCACGTGCGCAGCGGCGACAGCCGATATCTGGTCGAGCCAAACGTCAAGGACGGCAAGGGCGGGCTTCGCGACCTCCACACCTTGTACTGGATCGCCAACCATCTGTTCGGGATCGAGCAGCATGAAGGGATGGTCGAGGCGGGCCTGTTGAGCGCGCAGGAATATCGCCGCTTCGAGCGCGCCGAGCGCTTCTTCTGGTCGGTCCGCTGCCACCTGCATCTTGCCGCCGGGCGGCCCGAGGAACGGCTTGGCTTCGACAGCCAGAGCGGGATCGCGCGGGCGCTGCACTATGCCGACCGGCCGGGCAAATCGGCGGTCGAACGGTTCATGCAATTCTATTTCCTGCAGGCCAAGGCCGTCGGCGACCTGACCGGGATATTCCTGTCGCAAATCGACGAGCAGATGGGGCGCGAAGGACGGCGCTTTGCCCTTCCAACCTTTCGTCGGCGTCCGGCCAAGCTGCACGGCTTCACCCTGGACCGCGGGCGGCTTTCGATCCCCGACGACGGCTTCCTGGCCGCCGAGCCGGTGCGCCTGGTCGAGCTGTTTGCACTCGCCGCGCGCGAGCGGCTGGAGATCCATCCCAAGGCAATGCGCGCCGCGACCCGCGATGCGCGCGCGGTCGACCAGGTGCGCGACGATCCGGTCGCCAATGCCCTCTTCCTGGAAGTGCTGACCAACGTCGCCAGCCCCGACCTTGTGCTTCGCTGGATGAACGAGGCCGGCGTGTTCGGGCGATTCGTGCCCGACTTCGGACGGGTCGTGGCCCAGATGCAGTTCGATATGTATCATCATTATACGGTCGATGAGCATTCGCTCCGCGCGATCGGATTACTGGCGAAAATCGAGCGCGGCGAGCTGGCCGAGGACCACCCGCTGTCGACCGCCCTGTTCCGGCAATTGGGATCGCGCCGGACCTTATATGTCGCGGTGCTGCTGCACGACATCGCCAAGGGCCGGAAGGGCGACCATAGCGTGCTTGGCGAGCAGGTGGCGCATCAGCTTGGGCCTCGGTTCGGGCTCGATCCCGCCGAGACCGAAACCGTCGCCTGGCTGGTCCGCAATCATCTGTTGATGTCGGCGACCGCCTTCAAGCGCGACCTGGCGGACCCCAAGACGATCGACGACTTTGTAGCCCAGGTGCAAAGCCCGGAGCGGCTGCGGTTGCTGCTGATGCTGACAGTGGTCGACATTCGCGCGGTCGGACCGGGCACGTGGAACGACTGGAAACGGCAGCTGCTGCGGACTTTATACGATGCCGCCGAGGAACGGTTGCGGCTGGGCCACAAGCAGCGCGGCCGGAGCGAGCAGGTCGCGGCGCGGCAGGCGGAACTGGCAGCGGAATTGGGCTGGCCGCCGGCCGCCGCCCGGGCGCATGCGCGGCGCCTGCCCGACAGTTACTGGCTGGCGGAGCCGCTGGCGTGGCAACTTGCCAATGCGCGGCAGGTCGCCGCGGCGGAATCGCGCATCGGCGAGCTTACGCCGAGCGTGGTGGCCGCGGAGGAGCCGGGAGCGGGCGCAACTCGGATCAGCCTGTTCGCGCCCGATCGGCCGGGGCTGTTCTATCGAGTCGCGGCGGCCTTGGCGGGAGCGGGAGCGTCGATCATCGACGCGCGGATTCACACCAGCCGCGACGGCATGGCGATCGACAATCTGCTGGTCCAGGACAGCCAGCGGCGGCCCTATGCCGACCGACGCTTGCGCGGGCGGCTGGTCAAGGCCGTCGAACAGGCGTTGGTCGCCGGGGCACTGGTCACCAAAGAGCTTCCGGCACCGCCCCTGGCCAAGCCGCTGGCGAGCCGCCGCGCAGCCTTTTCAATCGCTCCGTCGGTGGTGATCGCAGCCGGCGCATCCACCAGGACGACGGTGGTCGAGGTCAATGCACGGGATCGCGAAGGCTTGCTGGCGCGGCTCGCACTGGCGATCCATTTGCTCGGTCACCAGATCCATTCGGCGCACATCGCGACCTATGGCGAGCGTGCGGTCGATACATTCTATCTGACCAATTCCGCGGGGCGAAAGTTGACCGCGAAACAGTCCGCTGCACTGCGCGATGCGCTGATCGCGGCGGCCAGCCCGACAGAGCAGGCCAGCCGCGCCGCCTGATTCGGGGGAGCCGACACCCTGCATTCGACTCCAAAAGAAAAAGGCCCCGCCGATGGCGAGGCCTTTTCCAGTTTCAGGGACTGGGCCTAGCCGCGTTCCGGCTCCGGCGCTTTTTGTTAGCCGCGTTCCGGCTCCGGCGGGGGCGGCGGTGGCGGCGGCGGTGGCGGGCAGGTGTCGGTTGCCAGGATCACCGATCCGTCGCTGCAGGTCTGGGTTGCCGGCGGCGGCGGTGGCGGCGGCGGAGCCTCCACCACCGGCGGCTCCTCCACCACCGCGCGGGCGGGGCGGAACCTCGCCTTGAGCGTCATCCCGAACGTGCGCGGCTCGCCGAGGAAGGCGCTGAACAGCTGGGTCGCGCGATTGGGGAAGCCGGTCCCGGGCAGGAGCGCGGTGCAATAGCCGGCCTGGGCGCCGCGTTCGGTGCAGCTGCCCTGCAGCGGCGTGTCGAAGGCGACCTGCTTGTAGTTGCGGTTGAACAAATTCTGGGCCCAGAATTCGACCGACCACAGCCCATCGCGACCGCTGACGCCAACCCGGCCGTTGACCACGGTGAATGCTTCCTGGGTCTTTTCGAGGTCGAGGTCAGATCCGGTGTTGAAGCTGCTGACGTGACGCGCATCGACGTAGAACAATCCGCGCAGGCCGCTTGACCCGATCGGCGGGGTGTAGCTGAATGAGCCGGTAACCGACAGTTCCGGCGCGTTGGACAGGTTGCGGCCCGGCAACTGGAACAATTGGTTGGACAAGGCGACGCCGTCGGCACCGACCAGATCCTGCCGATACTTGGTCTGGACGTAGGTCAGGCCGGCATTGAGGCGCGCATCGCGGAACGGCCGAGTGAAGACTTCGAGTTCGGCACCCTGCGAGCGGACACCGGCCTTCACCTTGCCGGTGCAAGCGCCGGTGACGACCGGCACATTGCTGTCCTCGTCGGCGCCATTGAGGCTGTTGCTGCAGCTGTTGACGGTCGCGACTTCGAAGTTGAGGCCGTTGAAGGTGTTGAGCTGGAAGTCGTCGAAATCCTGGCGGAAGACGGCGAAGTTGGCATCGATCAGCCCGCCGTTATACTTCATGCCGAGTTCGTAGGCGGTATTGATTTCCGGTTCGAACTGAAGGCTGGCAATCGTTGCGGACGGGAGGATGGCACCATTGCCGCCTCGGCGGGGTAGCGCTGCGCGATCAAGGTTGAAACCGCCCGCCTTATAGCCGCGCGAGACGCTTCCGTAGAGCAGGACTTCGTCGATCGGCTTCCAGCTTAGCGCGACCGTTCCGGTCCACTTGCTCTCCTTCTTCTTGTCGCTTTGGGTGATGTTGCCACCCGGCGCACTTGGAATAACGCATGGCAGGGTCTGAAGCGCGGCAAGTGCCGGCGTGCCGGAGAAGAAGGCGCACAGGTTGTTGTTGTCGTTGAGGTCAACCTCGAGCTCCTTGCGGTCGTTGGTGTAGCGCACGCCCGCACTCAGCTTGACCCGATCGGTGATCGAGAAAATGTTATGGGTGAAGATCGACCAGTTGGTATCCTTCTGCTCATAACGGTCGTCGGTCGCGACCCCGTCGAACGTCCGGAAACCGCCGCCGAAGGCCAGCGACACGTTGGTGAAGCCGCTGTTGGTGAACGGCGCCGCGCCGAAGTTGACGATCCCGGTTGGCGGGCCGAAGTTGAAGGGCAGCCGCGCAAACGCGGCGAGCACTGGCGCATTGGCACCGACGAACGGCAGCACAGCGTTTGCGACCGCCGGATTGAAACAGGTCGGATTGCTGGTCTGGACGAGGGCTGCCTGGCCTGTGGCAGCGGCGAAATTATTGGCGACCAGGCAGTTGGCGTAACGCCCATAGTCAGCGCCGTAGGCGAGGTTGCTCTTTACCCGGAGGTTTTCCGCCATGGCGAAGCCGCCGACCAGCCAGTCGAGCCGATCGTTGAAAGCGGTGCCCTGCAGGCGCAGTTCCTGGGTGAAGGTCTTGAACCTGTTGCTGGAGCCGCCGCTGCCGTCGCGGTAGAGGATGTCGAGATTGTTGAAATCGGCATCCTGCCCTTGCTGGAATTCGTTGAAGCGATAAGCGGTGATCGAGGTCAGCTCGGCGCCGCCGAAATCGTAATTGATCTCGGCCGAGACGCCATAGTCGACGACGTCGCTGTTGTAGCTGCGGCCCGGCGTGATCGAGACGTCCCGATCATAGGGATCGTCGTTGATGACGCCGCCAAGGCCGCGCAGGATGCCCGCGATGGTCGACGGCTCGTCGACGCCGGTGTTGGACCCGGTAGCCCTGTAATTGCGGGTCGGCAGATAGACGGCGGCGCAGCATTCTTCGTCGCGCTTCGAGTAATCGCCGATGATCCGGACCGAGAAAGAGTCGGCCGGTTGATAGAGGACCTGGCCGCGCAGCAGCCAGCGATTGCGGTCATTGACCCGGTCGCCCGAAATTACATCCTTCAGGAAGCCGTCCCGCTCCATGTAAACGCCGTCGATGCGGGCGGCGATGGTATCGGTGATGGCACCGTTGATGCCGAGGTCGACACGGCGCAGATTGTAATTGCCGATCGTAGCCTCGCCATAGGCTTCGGTGGAGAATTTCGGCTTGGCGGTGATCACGTGGATCAGGCCGGAGGAAGCATTGCGACCGAACAGGGTGCCCTGCGGCCCGCGCAGCACTTCGACCCGATCGACCGGCCCTAGTTCGGTCAGGCCGGTGCCGATGCGGCTGCGGTACACGCCGTCGATGAACACGGCGACCGAGCTTTCGAGGCCGGGGTTGTCGCCGACCGTGCCGATGCCGCGGATACGCGCGCCGCCGGCGCCGGCTTCGGACGAGGTCGAGGAAACGAGCAGCGAAGGGCTGACCTGGTTGAGGCCACGAAGATCGACCGCGCCGGAATTGCGGATGGTGTCGCCAGTGACCGCGGAAACCGCCAGCGGAATGTCGCTAAGCGCTTCGCTGCGGCGGGTGGCGGTGACCACGATCGCGCTCTGGTCGCCCGCTTCGGCTTCCTGGTCGGCGGTGTCGACCGAGGCGGCCTCGACCGGCGCTTCGGCCGGCGTCGACGGCTGTTCGGAGGTGTCCTGAGCAAAGGCAGGCATCGAAAAGGCGGCCAGGCCAGCCGACAGTAGCAACACGGATTTGCGCATGTGATTCTCCCCTTTACCGCTCGCGACTGTTTGCCCGTCGCGTTACGGGTTGGGCAGGAAGCTAGTGCAACGCGCCACATCAGGGAAGCGAGGCGAGCGACACCGGCGTGCAAATGCTGAGCTTTGCGACAAAAATGCTACACGTGGGACGAAACAGCCGCTTTCCGTAACGGAAGCGTTTACTTGGGCGAAAGCACCATCAGCATCTGCCGGCCTTCCATGCGCGGGTGCGCCTCGATCTTCGAGATGCCGGAGGTCTCCTCGGCGGCCCGCTGGAGCACCGCCATGCCGAGCTGGCCGTGCGCCATCTCGCGGCCGCGGAAGCGCATGGTGAGCTTCACCTTGTCGCCATCCTCGAGGAACTCGACGACCTTCTTCATCTTGGTCTGATAATCGTGGTCGTCGATGTTGGGACGCATTTTGATCTCCTTGATCTCCTGCGTCTTCTGCTTCTTGCGTTGCTCGTTGGCCTTCTTCTGGGCTTCATATTTGAAGCGGCCGATATCGAGGAACTTGGCCACGGGCGGATCCGCGCCGGGGCTGATTTCGACCAGGTCCAGGCCAACGCCGGCTGCCTGTTCGATCGCTTCGTTGGTGAGCATTACGCCCAGATTCTCGCCATTTTCATCGATCACCCGAACCTTGGGGACGCTGATGAATTCGTTGAATCTGGGTCCGGACATGGCCGGCGGCGTCTGCGGACGCCTCATCGGGGGTCGTATGAGCTATTCTCCTGGTGGTTAGTCGTTCCGCTGCGACCTAAGCTTTATGCGGGCCGATGAAAAGGGCGCGCGGGTGCGGCGCGCAATTTTGCAGCGCTTCTGTGTCGGGCGGGCGTCAGTTGCGCAAATCGGGCGGCACCGCTTCGGCGGCGAACAAAGCAATGGCGTCGTCCAGGCTCATCACCTTCTGGTGCTCGTCGCTGCCCAGGCGGCGGACCGCGACGGTGCGTTCCTCCGCCTCGCGCTTGCCCACCACCAGCAGCAGCGGGACCTTGGCCAGGCTGTGCTCGCGAACCTTGTAATTGATCTTCTCGTTGCGGACGTCGAGTTCCACCCGCAAGCCCGCATCACGGAGCGCAGCAGCGACTTCGCCGGCATAATCGTCGGCATCGCTGACGATGGTCGCAACCACGATCTGCACCGGGCTGAGCCACAGCGGGAAGCGCCCGGCGTGATGTTCGATGAGGATGCCGATGAACCGCTCGAAGGTGCCGAGGATCGCGCGATGGAGCATCACTGGACGGTGACGCTCGCCGTCCTCGCCGATGTAGCTTGCCTCGAGGCGGTCGGGCAGCACGGTGTCGGTCTGGATGGTACCGACCTGCCATGTGCGGCCGATCGCATCGGTCAGATGGAATTCGAGCTTGGGCGCGTAGAAGGCCCCCTCGCCCGGCAATTCCTCCCACTGATATTGCTCGGTGTCGCGGCCCGCGGCCTTGACCGCATCGCGCAACGACTGCTCCGACCAGTCCCACATTTCGTCGGAACCGAAGCGCTGATCGGGGCGAAGCGCGAGCTTGATCGCATAATCGTCGAAGCCCAAGTCCTTGTAGACGCTGTCGAGCAGGTCGCAGAATTGCTTCACCTCCTCGATCAACTGGTCCTCACGGCAGAAGATGTGGGCGTCGTCCTGGGTAAACTGGCGAACGCGCATGATGCCGTGCAGCGCGCCATGTGGCTCGTTGCGGTGGCAGCAGCCGAATTCGGCCATGCGGATCGGCAGGTCGCGGTAGCTGGTGATGCCCTGCTTGAAGATCAGCACGTGCGCCGGGCAGTTCATCGGCTTCAGCGCCATCATGTCGGCGGCACCGGACACCACCGGGGCATCGTCATCGGTATTCGGAATCTCGTCTGGGACGACGAACATATTCTCGCGATATTTGCCCCAGTGGCCCGATTTCTCCCACTGCCGCGCGTCCATCAACTGGGGGGTTTTCACCTCCGCATAGCCAGCCGCGTCGAGACGCCGGCGCATATAGGCCTCGAGTTGGCGCCAGAGAATAAAACCCTTGGGGTGCCAGAACACGCTGCCATGCGCCTCGGCCTGAAGGTGGAACAGGTCCATGTCCTGGCCGATCCGGCGATGGTCGCGCTTGGCCGCTTCCTCGAGCCGCACCAGATGTTCTGCGAGCTGCTTTTTGTTGAGCCACGCGGTGCCGTAGATGCGCGACAGCATCGGATTGGCCTGGTCGCCGCGCCAGTAGGCGCCCGACACGCGAGTCAGCTTGAAGGCCTGCGGATCGAGCTTGCCAGTCGAGGCAAGGTGCGGACCGCGGCACAGGTCCATCCAGCTATGCTCGGCATTGCCCGAGCGATACATGGTGATCGCCTCGCCTTCGGGAAGCTCCATCACCCACTCGGCCTTGAACGTCTCGCCGGTGCGCTCGAAGAAAGCGCGCACGTCCTCCCGGCTCCACTCCTCGCGGATCAGCGGCTCGTCGGCGGCAATGATGCGCCGCATTTCCTCCTCGATCGCCGGCAGGTCCTCGTCGGTGAACGGTCCGCGGTCGGCGGTCGGCGCAAAGTCGTAATAGAAACCATCGTCGGTCGCTGGCCCGAAGGTGATCTGGGTGCCCGGAAACAGCTTCTGGACCGCCTCGGCAAGGATGTGCGCGAAATCGTGCCGCACCAGTTCGAGCGCATCCTTCTCGTCGCGCGCAGTAATCAGTTCTAGCCGCGCGTCGCCGTCGAACGGGCGCATGATGTCGCGCACCTCGCCATCAACCCGCGCGGCAAGCGCGGCCTTGGCCAGGCCCGGCCCGATGGCGGCAGCGACATCGGCCGGGGTCGACCCCTCGGCCATTTCGCGAACCGAGCCATCGGGAAGGGCAATTTTGAACATCTGCGTCATGGTGCAGGCACCTACTGCAGCGCAGCATGAGCTTCAACCCGGCGGGGAAGTAAGGTTGCTTGATATTTTGTCAATGGTGCTTGACAAAGTGCCGAAAGGTTCTGTAAAGCTACCTTTACCAACTGAACAGGAACATTGACATGCTTCGATACAAAAGCCCCGCGATGCGCAAATATGTAATTCGGCTCGCAATCCTGATGACGATCTATCTCGCGACGCTGTTTACTGCCGTCAGCCTGTTCGAGGCGAAGATGGTATCGGGGCCTACGGCTTATGCGCTTGCGATCTTGCCGGCACTGCCGATTATCGGTGTGTTCTGGGCTGTCATGCGCCTGCTGGTCGAGGAGCCGGACGAATATGAGAAGATGCTGCTGGTGCGCCAGACGCTGGTTGCGACCGGCTTCTGCCTGACGGTCATGACCATCTGGGAATTCCTGCAGAACTTCGATCTCGTGCCGCAGGGCTCCAATGGGTTTGGTGCGGCCTTCTTCTGGTTCCTCGGGCTCGGTGTCGGCGCGCTCTACAATAAGCTGACGCTCGGCGACAGCGGCGGGGACTGCGCATGAACAACCGCCTCAAGGTGCTCCGCGCCGAACGCGACTGGAGCCAGCAGGATCTCGCCGAGCGGCTCGCCGTATCGCGGCAAAGCGTCAACGCGATCGAGACCGGCAAGTACGACCCCTCGCTACCGCTCGCCTTCCGCATCGCTGAATTGTTCGAGCTTCCGATCGAAGCGATCTTCACCTCCCCCACCAAAGGATAATCTCATGACCAGATTGCTGATTGCCGCGGCGCTTGCCGCGATTGCCACCCCCTTGCCCGCAAATGCCCAACCCGCCCCGGCGTCCGCAACGACAGCGCCTGAAGTGCGGATGGACCATATCTCGATCGTCGCCAGCGGCCGTGGACGTCCGGTGGTGCTCATCCCCGGCCTCGCCAGCCCGCGCGCGGCGTGGGACGGGGTGGCCGCCGAGCTTGCCAAAACACACCGCGTCTATCTGGTGCAGGTCAACGGGTTCGGCGGGGACGCGCCGGGTGCGAACCTCGCCCCTGGCCTGCTCGACGGGATCGTCGCCGATCTGTCCGCGGCCCTGGCGCGGGATCGTGCCGCACCGGTGGCCCTCGTCGGCCATTCGATGGGCGGATTACTCGGCCTGAAATTCGCCAAGGCGCATCCCGAACAGATTGGCCGGCTGATGATCGTCGATGCTTTGCCCTATTTCGCTGTGCTGCTGGCGCGTGGCGGACCGATGCCGACCGAGGCGCAGATCGAGAGCGTCGCCGGCATGATGCGCACTGCCACCGCGGCCCGCTACGGCAAGCCGATGTCGGCAGAGGACGTGGCCGCCGGAGTCGACTCGCTGGCGCTGACCGAGGCGGCGCGGGTGCAGATGCGCACATGGGCCGCGGCGGCTGACGCGCGGGTCGCCGGCCAGGCAATTTACGAGGACATGACCACCGACTTGCGCCCCGCACTGCCGTCGATCGCCACACCGATGACGGTGGTCGTACCGTGGACCGCGACGAGCTTCGGGAAAGATCGCACGATGGCCTTTTACGCGAAGCAATATGCGGGATCCCCGAAGGTGACGTTCGTGCCGATTGCCGAGGCCGGCCATTTCGTCATGCTCGACCAGCCGGCTGCCTTCGGCGCCGCGTTGAACGACTTCCTGAAACCGTAAATCGGTAGGACGCGGAGGAAGCACGGGCGGCATCAGGCCCCTGTTCCTTCTCCGCGCTTTGGGCCAATAGGCGCGGCCATGACCGAAATTCCTACCCCCGAGCCCGCGCCCCTCGCCTATTTCGACCCTGGTGACGGCCGCAAAATCGCCTATCGCCATCGCGAGAAACATCCGGACGTGCCTGGCCCGACGATGATGTTCCTGCCGGGGTACGGATCGGACATGGAAGGGACGAAGGCGGTCGAAATCGATCGCTTCGCAGCCGCCGCCGGACTGGCCTATCTGCGGTTCGACTATTCGGGGACCGGCTCGTCCGGCGGTGATTTTGCCGACGGCACGCTGACCCGCTGGCTGGACGAGGTGCTGTCCGCGATCGACTTGCTGGTCGATGGTCCGGTGCTGCTGATCGGATCCTCGATGGGGGGCTGGCTGGCGCTGCAGGCGGCCCTTAAACGCCCCGACCGGATCGCGGCGATCGTCGGCGTCGCCGCCGCGCCCGACTTCACCGACTGGGGCTTTACGTCGCAGCAGCGCGAGTCGCTTCTTGCCACCTCGCGGTTCGAGACGCCCAATGCCGATGGCGGGCCACCGCTGGTGACCCATGCGCGCTTCGTCGAATCCGGCGCGGGCTTGCGAATGCTTCACAGCCCGATCCTGATCAATTGCCCGGTACGTCTGATACACGGCGACAAGGACGAGGATGTACCGGTCGGAGTGGCGTTCAAGCTGCTCGATTCGGTCCATTCAGCCGATGTCCAGCTTCTGTTGATAAAACGCGGCGGGCACCGGCTCTCGCAGCCGCACGAACTCGAGGCGCTGATGCGCACTATCGCCGTTTTGGCAGAGAGATTTTCATGATTCACTTGCTGATTGCAGCGGCACTGGCCGCAGCACCGTGCCCTACTGACGCCACCAGCGAAGCCAATCTGTGCCGCGCCGTCGCCGCCCAGCAGGCGGGCAAGTTTGCCGAGGCCGCGACCGGCTTCGAGACCGCTGCCGGCCTGGCCAAGCCGGGCGACCCCGCTGCCGACCGGATGCTCGCCGCGGCCGGCAATATGTGGATCGCCGCCAACCAGCCGGGCAAGGCGGCGTCGGCAATCGACCGCGCGCTCACCGGCAAGGGCCTGCTGGCCGACCAGCGCGGCTTGGCGCTGCTGGACCGGGCCCGAGCCGCCGAAGCGCAGGGCGACCTCAAGACCGCGCGGGCTAGGCTGAACCTGGCTGCGCAGACCATCGCCGAGGATCCGTTCCTGTGGTATTTCTCGGCCGCGCTTGCGATCCGCGAGAATGACATCCCGTCCGCCAAGGTCGCGATCAACCGCGCCCTGGTCATCGCCCCCAATGACCCCGCCGTCTTGTTCGAGGCCGGGCACGTCGCTCAGGCCGCCGGCGAGGACAGCAAGGCGCGCGAGTATTGGACCCGCGCCGCCGCTGCCGACCCGACGGGCCCGAGCGGCAATGCCGCGCGGCGCGCCCTCGGCATGCTTGAGGTTCCGTTGACCGTGACCAACCAGGTTGCCGCCAGGCCCAATGGGGATGGCGATGGCCCGGGCCATCGTTAGGAGGCACCCGCCAGATGAAATTCCTCCACTCGATGCTGCGCGTTTCCAACCCCGACGACAATATCGCCTTCTTCAAGCTGCTCGGCCTGGAGGAGCGCCGCCGCCGCGACGTTCCCGCGGGCAAGTTCACTCTGATCTTCCTCGGTGCTCCGGGCGATGACGCCGAGGTTGAACTGACCCATAATTGGGGCGAGGAAGGCTATGCCGGCGGGCGCAATTTCGGCCATCTCGCCTTCCTGGTCGACGACATTTACGCAACCTGCCAGCGGTTGATGGACAATGGGGTGACGATCAACCGGCCGCCGCGCGACGGTCACATGGCCTTCGTCCGCTCGCCCGAGCTGATCTCGATCGAATTGCTCCAGAAGGGCGATGCGTTGCCCCCCGCCGAGCCTTGGGCATCGATGGCCAATACGGGCGAATGGTAATGGCGGGCAGGGACGTGGTGGAAGTCGTCGCGATCCCGGCCCTCAGCGACAATTACATCTGGATGTTGCGCGATCCCGCCAGCGGCGAGGTTGCGGTGGTCGATCCCGGACAGGATTCGCCGGCGCTGGACGCAGCCCACGAACGGGGCTGGCGAATCAACCAGATTCTCACTACCCATTGGCACCCCGACCACACCGGCGGCAACGCGGCCGTCAAGGCCGCGACCGGCGCGCTCATTACCGGGCCAGCCGAAGCGATAAAGGTCAGCCCGGTAGACCGGATCGTCGCCGAGGGAGACCGCGTGTCGGTCGGCGAGCTCGAGGCAGTGGTGTGGGAAATCCCGGCGCACACCGCGGGTCACATTGCTTTCTATTTCGAGGCAGCGCGGATGATCTTCGTCGGCGATACCTTGTTCGCAATGGGCTGCGGACGATTGTTCGAGGGCAGCGCCGAGCAGATGTTCGCCAACATGCAACGATTTGCCGCCTTGCCCGACGACGTCCGCGTCTATTGCGGGCATGAATATACGCTCGCTAATGCGCGGTTCGCAGCGCACGTCGACCCTGACAACGCCGCGGTGGCACAGCGCATGGCCGCGGTTTCGGCGATGCGGGAGCGCGGCGACATCACCTTGCCGACGACGATCGGCGAAGAGCGCGCCACCAACCCGTTTTTGCGCGTAACCGACGCGTCCGACCTGGCGCGGCTGCGGACGCTCAAGGACAGCTTCGGTTGATGCAGGCGAAAGCGCGCTGTGGTAAGGAGCGGAATATGACGCGAAGGAATGTGACCATGCGGACGATCTTGCTTGCCCTTGCCGTGACCAGTCTCGCGGCCTGCGAAACCACCGACGGCCAGCCCGAACAGCGAAGCGCTGCCAACCAGGCGACCTACGACCGGCTGCTCGCCGGAAAGACCGCGGGGCGCCCCGAGAAATGCCTGCCGCTGCAGCGTTCCAACGACATGACGGTGATCGACGACGACACCATCCTCTATCGCGATGGCAACACGACCTACGTTAACAAGCCGCTTGGCAGCTGCAACCTGCTTGGCCGTGGAAGCTATGCCCTCGTCACTCGCAGCAGCGGTTCGCAGCTTTGCCGCGGCGATATCGGCACGGTGACCGACGTCAGCACCGGAACCACCGTCGGCAGCTGTGCGCTTGGCGATTTCGTTCCGTACCGGCCAGCCTCGTAAGGCCTACTTCTTGTAGAGCGCGTCGAGGCGCTCGCCGTACGCCGCGCGAATGACGTGGCGGCGGATCTTGAGCGACGGGGTCATCTGCTCATTATCGACCGAGAATGGCTCGTCGGCGAGGATGAAGCGGCGCACCTTCTCGATCACGCTCAAATCCTTGTTGACGCGATCGACCGCTGCCGAGAGGCGCTGCTGCAGATCGGGCCCGTCGGCAAATTCGGCCTCGGGGACGAGCAGTCCGACGAGGTAGGGATGACGGTCGCCGTGGACCATCGCCTGGGCGATTTCCGGCTGCAGCGTGAGCATTCCCTCGACCCGCTGGGGCGAGACATTGTCGCCCTTGTCATTGATGATGAGATCCTTCTTGCGGTCGGTGATGACGATCCGCCCCTTGTCGTCGAGATGCCCGACATCGCCGGTGGCGAGCCAGCCGTCCTGGAGCACCCGCGCGCTCTCATCGGGGTTGCGCCAATAGCCCTGCATCACCTGCTCGCCGCGGATCATCAGCTCGCCATCCTCGGCGATCCGCACCTCGGTATTTAGCATCGGCGGCCCGACCGTATCCATGCGGATCCCGCCGCGCAGGCGGTTGCAGCTGATCACTGGCCCGGCCTCGGTCTGGCCATAGCCCTGGAGCACGGTTAGGCCCATTGCCTGGAAGAACAGCCCGACGTCGGGATTGAGCGGCGCCCCGCCCGAGACCATCGCCCTGATCCGCCCGCCGAATTTTCGTTTCACTTTCCGGCGCAGGGTGAGCGACAATATGCCATCCATCGGCATGTCCCACGGCACCGATTTTCCGGCAGCGCGCTTGCCCTCGATCGTCAGTGCACGGTCCATCAGATACGCCGGCAGGCCACCGTCCTTCTCGACCTGCTTCATGATCTTGGCGCGCAGCATTTCGAACAGGCGGGGCACGACGACCATCAAAGTCGGTCGAACTTCTTCGATATTGGCGGCGAGCTTCTCGAGGCTCTCCGCGTAATAAATCTGGCCCCCGAGCGCGACCGGGAAATGCTGGCCGCCGCTATGCTCGTAGGCATGGCTGGCAGGCAGGAAGGAAAGGAAAACCTCGTCGTCCCACCCGAAATCATTGGCAATGATGTCGATGCAACCTTCGACGTTATGGAGGATCATGCCGTGATGCTGGCAAACTCCGCGCGGCGCTCCGCCGGTGCCGCTGGTGTAGATCAGGCAGGCGAGATCGGCGCGCTCGATGCCGGCCATGTCGGCTTCGAGCGCGGCGACATCGGCCGGACCCGAGATCAGATCGTCCCAGCGGTGGAACTGCGCGACGTCGGACGACTGGCCGGCATCGATCTCGTCGATCGAGATGACATGGTTGCAGCTCGATGCGAACAGCACCGCTGGAAGCAGCGGCTTGGCCAGCTTCTGGGTCGAGACGATCACGGCGCTCGATTCGCTATTGTTGAGGATGTGCTGGTGATCGCGGGTGGTGTTGGTGATGTAGGTCGGGACCGTGACGCAACCCGCGGCCATGATCCCGAGGTCGGCGATCAGCCACTCGGGCCGATTCTCGGCGACCAGCATCACCCGGTCGCCTGGCTTGAGGCCGAGCCCCTTGAGTCCCGCCGCAAGCGCCGCCACCCGGTGCGCCGCATCCGCCCAGCTGATCGATTGCCATTGGCCGCCGACCTTGCTCGACAGGAAGGGCGCCGCGCCTTTCTCACGCGCGCGCGCGAGAAACATCGTCACCAGGTTCGGAAAATGCTCGAGCCTCTTGTCCATTCCCTCTCCCTGCCGGTTCGAACCGGTCTCCTCTCCCTGTTTAGCGCAAATAGCGGCAACCGCCAGCGCGTGGACGCTGACGCAAAGCTGCGATAGGCAGCCGCCATGAAAATCCTTTCCCGCCTGTTGCTTATCTTCAGCCTGTCGCTTGCTTCGTGCGTCGCGCCCAATGCTGCTCCGAGCCAGCCCTCAAACGTTCGCGCCGAAACAGCGCAGCCATTCGTGATCGCCGCCAATCCGTTGGCTGCCCAAGCAGGGATCGAGGTCCTTAAACGCGGTGGAAGCGCGGTCGATGCGGCTATTGCGGTGCAGGCCATGCTGTCGCTGGTCGAGCCCCAGTCGAGCGGCCTCGGCGGCGGCGCGTTCATCACTTACTTCGACGCTCGTGCACGCTCGGTTTCGATCTATGACGGCCGCGAGGTAGCGCCGGCCCAGGCCACACCGGGCATGTTCCTCGGGCCGGACGGCAAGCCGCTGCCGTTTGGGCAGGCGGTGATCAGCGGTCGCGCGACGGGCGTTCCGGGCGCGGTTGCAGTGCTAGCCCTCGCCCACCGCGAGCACGGCAAGCTCGAGTGGCGCGGCCTGTTCGGTTCGGCGACCCGCACCGCCGCGGACGGATTTACCGTCACACCGCGGCTGGCGCGGATGATCGCCGGCAAATTCCCGCAGAGCACCACGCCCGACGTGCTGGCCTATTTCGCGCGGCCCGGCGGCGGCGGCCTGCTCCGCGCCGGAGACACCTTGCGCAATCCCGCCTACGCCGCCTTCCTCAGAAGACTCGCCGCACAGGGGCCGTCGGCGCTATATGGCGGCGAGACAGGCGCTCGGATCGTGGCACGAACGCGCGCGGGACCACTTGGCGGGTCGATGACGATGGCCGATCTCGCGGCCTACCGCCCGATCAAACGCACGGCCTTATGTGCACCCTATCGCGCCTATCGCGCCTGCGCGCCGCCGCCGCCGTCGAGTGGGGTCGGCTTGCTTCAATTGCTTGGAATGCTCGAGCGGACCGACATCGCCACGCGCGGCACCGACGACCCCCAAGCCTGGTATCTGTTCGCCGAGGCCAGCCGCCTGATGTACGCCGACCGCGACCGCTATGTCGGCGATCCGGCCTTTGTAAGCGTGCCGGTCGCGGGGCTGCTCGACCCCGCCTATATCGCCAGCCGCGCCCGGCTGATCGGCCCGCGCGCCGGCCCTGCACCAGTAGCAGGCACCCCGAGCGGCGCGGTTCCGGCCGCCGCCGACGCCACCGCCGAAGTATCGGGCACGTCGCACTTCATCGTCGGCGATCGTGCCGGCAATGTCGTGTCGATGACCACCACGGTCGAAAGCATCTTTGGAAGCGGACGGATGGTCGACGGTTTCTTCCTCAACAACCAGATGACCGACTTCTCGTTCGCACCAACTGATGCCCGAGGTGTTGCAGCGGTCAACGCCGTGGCCCCGGGCAAGCGTCCGCGGTCGTCGATGACCCCGCTGATCCTGATTGACGCGCAAGGCCGCTTCGCCGGTGCGATCGGCTCGGCCGGGGGGAATGCGATCCTGCCGTTCGTCGCCAAGTCGCTGGTCGCAGCAATCGACTGGGGCCAGCCGATGCAGGCTGCGATTGCGCTCCCGAATCTGGTCGCGCGCGGCAATGCCTTCGGCGGTGAGGTCGAGAAATTCTCGCCGGAGGTGCTGGAAGGCCTGCGCGCCCGCGGCATCGACCTCAAGCCCGGGCAGGGGGAAGATAGTGGAGTCCACGGCGTATTGATTCGCAACGGTCGGATTGACGGCGGCTTCGATCCGCGCCGCGAGGGCGTGGTGCTGACGCTTCCCTAGAGCCTCTCGGACCCGACCGCGTCGGCAATGTTGGCAATCCCCTCGCGTTCGAGAATGGCCGCGAGCCCGGTGGC
>CAAAJI010000800.1:0-15224 GCA_900642245.1 Fragilaria radians | reverse complement strand
ACCATCACGAATCGCAACGTGAGCGCGAGATATATCAGCAAATGTCACCGGCAAATTATCCCGAATCAAGCGATCACGTTCTCGTTGGTCTTGGCTTGCATCGATAGTCGTCGTTGTCGTGGATACAGTGACTTCCTCCGACGGACGCTCCTCTTCTGTACCTAACTTCTTAGTAAACCAACGATGATTCGATATGGCCGCGGTTACCCGATGTGACGGAATTAATTGCTTCGGGTAGCTGCGATGAAGAAGAGAATTCAACATCATAGGTTACGGACAAGTAAATCTTGTTTATTGAATATATTGTTCCTTTTCATGAGAAAATCGAATCCTACCTCGCACACCTTAACTGACGTCTTTGATATACAACGTCATCTTGACGCAACTCTTTCTTCAATGTTTTTGAAATCCTTGTTACATTTGGTCCAACGGCTCATATTGTATGCGTCGTAGCCCTATCCCTGACGACACTCTATTTTTAATGCAGCTTTCACAACCTATGTAGTATGTTCGTCACATGCTATTGGAGAGGATACATTCATGTTAGTCATGTTAGTTTTAATGTAGGCAATTTCTATATCAAAATCTAATAAGGTGTTGGAGTATAGCATGTGTGAAAAAAGATGATTTAAATGACTAGAATACTCAAATTCTCTACACTTGTTTTTGTTAGCAGTACTTGTTTGTACAATAGTTGCATCTCATTTCCTTATAATTTGTTTATGAAAAACAGATGCCCATTACATTTAACTCCTATTGGATAAAAAAACCCTCATGTACCTCAACACTCATTGTTATGTGAAGTTTTAATCAACTCATTCACCACAGATTTGATGGTTGGTGGACAAGATTTTGAGTAGAATCGCATTCTGATGCTCAATCACGGGAATCAAAAGTGATAAGGAGAATTTGTTGTAACCTTTTCTCGTGACTTTTTCCATCAATATATTGTTGCCTTTATAAATTAAACTGAAGATGGAACTCAAACTTGAAATGTATTACAACTTGATAGACTTCATCCATATGATTTTCCACAGAGAGTATGCCATAATTGGTTCTCCAATTTCCACTGATTAGATAGTTTTTGATGAATTTTATTATTCAATTGAGATAGATAGTAACAGTTTTGTTTTACAGTCTATCAAAAGTTAGCAAAGAAATTGCCAACTTTCAACTCTATTCCTTTAATTTTGCATCCAATCGATCCTTTTTGTGTATAACGAATTGAAACATAAATTCTGTACACCTCTGGCTGAATCAATCTACAAAGCTATAGAGATAAGCAGGTACAGTAATGGAAAAATTTATTTAAATTGAATAATCCTAAAGAAAATAAAAGAAAATATTGAGATCGATTGAAAAATATAACGAGACAATGGTATAGTGATGAAAAAAGGGGAATTGACAAAATCGTACTAGTGCTGAAGACATTCACAAAGTTATAATGAACAAAGAAAAGAGTAGAATGAGTATGTAATAAACTTATTAATATCGTTCTACCCTATCAGCTCATTCTCTTATCTCACATGCCCTTATATTGTGACCATACAGACCACATCTTGAGCAGACAATCAATGGTTCCCAATTCACTCCTGCTTTGTATTTGAACCTTTTTCGGTATCCCTCTTTGAGCAACAAAATGAGGCGGTAATGTTCCATCAGCATAATCTTCTTCAAGGACTACAATGTCCACTAATTGTGCAATTTCTTTGCGAAATTTCTGTTCCAGTGAACCAGGTACGGTTATGACGTACAAGAACAGGCTGCTTTCTTTATCCATCAATTGAAGACATATTAGCTTCATGCTGAACTCTCCTAATGTTCCATCAAATAGATATTCATAATTTTGGAGTAACTGCAATAGTTGGAGTTTTCCCCTCTGGCTGAGATTATTACAGGTATCAATGACTTCATGTAGTTAAGGAGCATCCCCAATTCTGTAAGGAGATCTTGTCCAATAATCATGTCATATGTGTTTGATGCCTTAGCACGGTCATTCACTTGAAATGTCCAAGAATGCAAGACCTCAAGATATTTGGGAAAGTAACAAAGTACTCCTCATCTTCATCGCTACTTGTGGTTAAGTTAATTTCTGTAGAGAAAAGGGATCCAGCCTTCCTCTTCTTGTTCGTTGTAAACGTTTCAGGTTTCAACTGCCTCTTAAGGGTGTTGATTTCTTCAAAAAGAAAGGCCTTTAAAATATGAACGACCCTTTCCTGTTGTTTCATTTTGGCAAGTGCCTTACAATCTGCTGTAGTGTGATTATTATTATTCTAACAATAGTGACACCGAAGGCCGGAAACCTTGGATCTGCATACACTACAGTCAACAGTATTCTTACTATCTACTGGTAAGGGTGCCACTCCATTGGACTTCTTGATTTTTCCAAATTTTCCAATTACTTGAAATAGGCCCAAAAGATTCTGCATAAGACATTTCAAAATATCAATATTAGCCGCAGCCATTGCCTCATGCCGTTAGGGAGCCATACCTTGATCCAAGATCTCAATAATCTCATCTTGATTTAGTTATTTGGGGATTTCTTCAGGGAAAAAAACAAATAACGGTTGAGGTCATTCAACCTTTCAACAAACTGTTGAACAGAAGTGTTAGAGTCCATGTACAAGCCCCCTGTAGTATTTTTGCATGCAAATGGTGCACTTAGGGATATATTCTAAGCCTATGTCTCTAATTACTAATACTAAAAGGTCATTGTCAGGGATGTCAAAGTCTTCTGCATCTAATTGCTTCCTCAAGTGGGCCTTGCTCTTCAACAAGGTTTAAAACATCATGGTCTTGTCTGCAGTTTCCTTGAGGAGCATAAGATTCTCCATCACCCTAAAAGCCATCAACCACTTGATCCACTCCTCTGGACAACCATCCTTAAAAATGATAAACTACCTGGAGTAATTGGATGCTGGGTTGGCAGGGTCCATGAGAAACTCTAGCTTGATTAGCTAAATCGTGTCCATCTCTCCTCCACCAGACTTCTTAACCTTAGAAACAAAAGGGATAGGGGGGATCTCTCAAACAGCTGGAGGTAGCCCAACAGATGATCTGGTAGTCTTGACCATGGTGTAACTCCAAACTGATTCTCAACTAAGTGTGATCACAATGCTCTATGCTGTGTTACACAAAATGAAATTATGCTCTATTTTATCCATTGTTTTAAAATTGATTTCATTTGTGCCATGTCTAAATTTGCTCTCATTCACGCCACATCACCCTCTTGTGAAGGTCTTGCGTCCACTGTCACCAATCTAGATTTACTTGAAGAATTCTTTTGAATTAATTGCATTCAAAGCAACATCGGTTGTTTGAATTTATGACTCAATTTCTTATGCGGATATTGTTTCATTCTGACTCTGTCTTAATAACGTGAATCAATCTGCCTTCAAATGTCCAGGCACTTTATAGGACAGAAAAATGGTATCAACCAACAAGTTAGCCTATGATTCCTAAGGCCAAATATCAATTTGCAAAGTGATGCATAGTAACAAAACGACTCTTAAAAATCCCAAAAATACCAGCAACAATACTAAAATTCAATTACAACAGCTCAAGAAAGCTATCCAAACAATGCAAATACAAGTTTCCTAGGAGGGAACGGAGCTGATATACTTTGAATCAGGTTGACAAAATGAGAGACTGGATTCCCTCAGATAACCAATTGTCACATATTTTGTAATCCAACGTTTATTGAAAGCATTAGGATATCTTGGAACTACATTCAAATGTAGCAATACAAATTACCTAACAGTAGACTACCATATCGAGGAGAATCCAGGCTTAATAAAAGATCCAATTGCAAACATCCTTAGTTACCAAGAAATTTCTAAAAGAGATAGGATTCGTCCGTTGGAAAGGTAATGTTTACCAAGAATGACCTCAGCTTAAGCTTATTTAAGCCAGTATTTATGAGAAAGAAACAATCCTATCCATTTACCAACCCAAATGAAGAAAATCTTGAAATGAATTGTTGATTTACGAAAGCTAAACATGCCACAGACTTATATCGTACACTGGGAACACTTTCGATTTTGAATTTTAGAGCAATGTCAAGAAGAAATCTCATAAGCAACAATCCATATACAGTATTGATATTGCAGGGAGAAATGCAACCAGACATTGGAGCTTTGAAAGGGAAATCCATCAGAAGGAAACCCTTGAAGATTGTATTCAAATAATAGGAAAAGCCCATATCTGTTATTGATATTAAATTCAAATACCAACAGATTTTATTGCATCACAAAAGAATTTAACAATATTAGCTGCTGGCATAACAGTAACGGGTTAAAGGATTTTGACAACAGTTTTTCAAAAATGTGCTACAGGACAGCTGAATGTATTCCTAAGTAAAGCGCAGAAGCCTGCGTTGAGAGTAAGTACTTACTCTCATTCAAGTAGAAGTATCGCCTGTAGTAGAGAAACAATGAGGAATGGATCGTCTTACATTCCAATTGGAGAAGCAAGGTGGAATAATTAGGGCAAAGACGTGTGAATAAAAACACCAAGAGGATTGTTACATCAATTATGAGGACACCACAAGCCTAACAGCAACGATTGATTCTATGCTAATAACGCCCATGATTGAAGCAAAGTAAAGAAGAAATTAAATGACAACAGACATTCCAAAGACATTTTTTCAGACAGCAATCAAAGAAAAAGGGGAACGGATAGCAATGAAATTTCTAGTAGTTGCCGACAGACCCTTTGCCTGAGAAATATAAAAGCACAAAACGTAGAAAAAGTTACATATACTTGACCATATTGAAGGCATTATGTGGGATCTTGCTAGCATCGCTGCTATTTTACATGTAATTTCCAAAAGATGTAGAGTCAATTGGATTTGAGGTCAATCCATATAATCCTGCATCGCAAATCGAAAAGTAAACTAGAAGCAACATTCAGTCATATGAGATGTGGACAGTTTAAAGTCAAGCCACATCACTAGAAAAGTGAATGACGAATTATATGAAGGGATGGAGAATTATATGCCGTGGACAATCTTAGGAGAGCTGAATACAACCAGATGAAAACAACAGAAGAATCTTGGATTGATATTTGATTTTACGCAATAAGGAGAACTGAAAATGAACATGATTACCTGTGTAACCATTATAAAGGAAGTTCCGGAGTAATTAAAAGGAAAGAGCCATGGAATGACCAAAAGCAGCTTAGCTATGAAAACAGTTTCAATTGTTTCGAAATTGTAGAGCTTCATCATCTGACCATGCTTTCAGGGTAGTATCAGGCCTTTAAATTGTCACTTATCTCAAGCTTTGAGATTTACCGGAACCTTTAAAAACCTTGCCGGTAAAATCAATGCATGACAAATTCTTTTTCATTTTGGACATAAACATAGAACTTCACCAATTCAAATATTGGACAGATTTTCTAGGGTTAAGCTGTAGATTCGAAGCTAAAGACGTGCCTGCCTCATGAAAGAAAATATTTGAAGTCCGTTAATTCACACTGGAGAACTTTCTTGCCAATAGCCTTGTCAAGAAACGAAAAAGAGTCTCAGTTTATTGGAAGTAGCACATCCATTGGATAGAATTGTTGATGTCATTCTCCTTTTTGAAATTCAGAGCTATCCTGCTGTTCTACGTGTTTCCTTTGACCTACCTTGACTAGGATCAAGAAGCAAATCCCTAACACAATAGGTTATAAGCAATAACAGTTTAATAATAATATGTTAAACAAATAGATGTTTGTGTACCGGGATATTGAGACGTCCTGTACCGTTAGTGCATAGTAAATAGTAGTAGGATTAGCATATTCATATACTTAATCATCTATCTATGGATAGTTACAAGTAAACTATCCTATTCTGTATTGACCATAAGTTTACTATGATAAACTTAGTGAGGCATAACTATTGCTTATAAGTGGAGAGTGTTGTTATACAATCCAGGACCGGATCTAAAGTAACAGGTTATAGCAATGATCAAATAAAGATCTAAAATAGAGAACAACTCTTAAATTATAAGGAATTAAAGGTCTAAACTAACTTATCCTTATCGATAACAGACTTGACCTTATGGACAAGGTTGAAGCAAGTTATCTAAGCAGTTGGGAGGAAGCTAGAACTAGATTGCGAATCTTCAAGTTAATCACGAAGACCTCTTGAGAACAACTCTTGAGAGAAGTTTCAAGATTATACAAGACTAACAGAACAAACAATAAAATAGTGTATATTTAATATGTGTCTACTTTCTATATCTCACCGTAGAGCATGCTTATCGGACGTCGTTTTCAAATGCTTTTTAATTGCTATATAGCATTGCAAACTTTATATTAAAGTTTTACTTTTTGAGGATTTATATTACCTATTGGGATCTTTTGCTCCTTCATGCTCTTCAATGCCTGGCAATTATTCATCATATTTCGCACCTGGAAACTGTTACAATACGCATTCCACAAAACCTCTTCACGATATGCACCCACGTTGACTAGCGGTAACGTTTTCTGTACGGTAGATAGTCTTTCGATTGGTTTCTTGGATCGCTTCCCTTTTACTCTCTCAAATAATTCGATCAGAATTCGCCTGGTTCTGTTGGAATGTGCCAATCTAAGCCTATGGCAATGCTGTCTTTGCACTCGGGGTGATCAAGTAGAATTCTTCCATGTTCTCGAATTTCCACATGACAGAATTTGACACAAGGTCTATCTTTACTTTGATTCTTCACCATGATCGTCAAGCACATGACAAAGTTTGGCTTTTCCTTGCACCTAAGAATGTTTGCATTCTCGACAACATCAAAGTCACATCTTGGCCTAAGCATCCCAAACAATAATTTTTGCATTAGGCTTATTCTTAGTGCTCTCACTTCTTTCAGAGACGGGTAATAATTGTTTAATTTGTCTTTCATTACGCCTCAATGAAGGCTTAACTTTGGTTGAATATCTTAATACGCTGAGTGAAAAAATTATCTCGCGAGTACTTATATCTGCTCTAAGCTGCTCTAAGAGTTTATACAAATTGGAAATTAAGATCTAAAAAGTTACTTTTATCTTAGATCTCTTGTGAATCAATTGCAATATCTTTCCTTGACCACATAGTCTCTTTAGCTTAAGTGTTAGATTCAACACTTAACATTTAGACTTTGTGATCTTAGATTCACAAGTTAGATTTATCAATCGGTAATCTTGATAGATTCCTGTTTGTAACTTAGGAATCTGTAATATAGTTATTTCTACCTTATTGATATGACAGTCCTGAAAAGATATTAAATGATCTTCTTCATTTATAAGCAATATTAAGCATCACTAAATTCATATAAGACTATGTCTTAGTTCAATTTGTGGAAAGTATAGGAAGAATGGTTACCTATGTGACCTATTCTACATTTAGATGAGTATACATAAGAATATAAATTCTAGTATTATTTACTATTTACTAATGATAACTTTGGACATCTCCAGTACAGAACTGTTAAAATGTTCAAAAAAGAGGGTGTCATTGTGCTTCCGGATGGGTAGGAATGGCATTAAGTAAAGACGTTGTGTTCACAAATTAGAAAGTCTTCACAATAAGCAAGTATCCTGCAGAATATTGAGAAAAACTGCGAGAACTTACGAGGGAAGAACTCATAAGCAGAGAGAGGTAAAAATCTCAATGTAGACCAATGCCACCAACCTAAAAAGATGACTAGACACCAATGAAATCAGAGATGGAAAATCTACAATTATTCAATTATATTTTACAAGGTTGTTATTAGATGGCAATGTGTACAAAATGGGCTAAACAGGCAGCAGGACGAAAGTTACTTTAGGCTTGTAGTGAAAAACTAAAAAAATGGGATGCAATTTACTGCATTATTAGGGCAGACATGACTGTTAAAATTTAACAAAGAGTTGGAACCTGGAAGCGATGTGACATGGGTGACGATGATTTAAGACTAATTTTGTGAAGTTATGGACAACCGATTCATGTAATTCATTACTGATTGATGGATAGTACTTAACTAAAAGGGGAAAAGCCGTTAACAAAGAATATGTACACAACTGAAATGCGAAAGCTCACATGTTGATATGACATATGCATGGATGTATGAACTGACATGATAATACTGGAATCACTGAACCTAATGTTTACTGAAAATGCTACATGAGCGGAACATACCGATGGAAAACTGATGGAAATATAGAATTTGAAGCTGCTACTATGCATACAGGCTAGATCAGTATGAGAAACTGAAGTAATTGATCAAAACAAAATTGGAGATTTTGTTGTATTGGTAAATGAATTACAGGAGGAGATTGAACAAACATTAGAAATGGAACCGCTGTAGAATGATTCACAAGTGCAAAACGCGCAACAATTTTGTCGAGGAACGAAGTAATAGATGATGGATAAAATGGTCTCTAACGGAAATCTTAAATGATCTCATTAAATCTTTGACTCAAGCTCCTCAATATCCAAGCGCTAATTAGGGATATTATACATCTAGCACTAAGGCATTGACATGAGATCCACGGAAGTAGTGAGCTTAAAGAGATTTCAATCTGATTCTTTGGTGAATTGCTTTCGTTCCTCATCGGGATTACGCTTTCAGCAATTTTTGGAGGAACAATAGCCGTAATCAGTTTTACTCATTGATACCGGGTAGATGTACTAATCAGAGAGGTACGCAGCAACATTGAAAAAATAATTTTCGTAAATAAGGTTCCTCCCTTCATTACCCCAGGATATGGGATGGTATTTCGCTCAAGAAGGAAAGAGTTATCTTTTTCTTTGAGACAAAAAACTTCAATATGTGCCATTCCTTACAAGTGGAATTAATGTTCCATGGAAAACGATAAAAACAATATCGAGGAAAGACCTGTGCTAATTGTTGCATCACACTTTTCCACGTCGCACTCGCAAAGAATGTTTGATTAAATCTTGTACGTTACTCAGGGCTCCTTGTAATCCTTCTTCAGGAAGCAAAATTAGCATCGACCCAGCGCTGTTGGATAGGTAACCAACAACAACTTCGTAAATTGCACTGGGTGGATGTTCCGCCGCAACCCCTTGGCGTGCAATGATAGCGATTGACTCTGCTATTTTGGTTAATCGCTGCCGAATAGTTGCTGCAATCTCAATTTGGAGTTGGAAGGATATTTTAGACACAAGAATGTACAAGTCAATCTCTGATTTTTCACCATTATGTTCATGGATGCAGTCGTCAAAGAGACCTTCAGCTAGACCTGAATACAGCTGGGAAGAAGCTATAGTGACATCATAGTTGTTGAACGATGAAAATGCACTTTTTATTCTGTGTCCAAGTTCTTCAAGCTTTGTCACAAGTTCACTCCCAATGCATGTTCGATCATGTATATATACGACAGATATTCGTATTGATTTCTTTGCTCGAAGATTCATGTGTTGAGAATTTCTAACTGAAACACCTTCCTTGTCATTTAACAAGAGTACCGTAAATGTTTCGCCTTGCCGTGCCCCTGATCGTTTTTCATTTGCTTGAGGCAAAACCAACAATCCTTCGGCATCTCGCATACTCAAAAGCCTAGAAGATTGTTGAACTCCAGTTGATGTAGCTGTACATCTTTTGATACCTCCTGAGATGGCTTTCAGTGTTACGCGGTGATACTCTGGTCTTTCCACATCCAGTTTGATATCATGCGAGAGAACGGCATCACGCTCAGAGTGTACCCAGGCATTTTGAACCATAGCTTGTACTCTATCATCTAATAGATCACTATTATCAAGAGGAAGAATCAATTCATCTCTCATCATTTGCAAGCAGGGTCGTACTAACAATTCTGTACACACGAGAGCTGAAACTGGATTTCCAGGTAATGCAAAGAAGAGACGAGTCCTACCAACGAAATGAAGAGTGATGAAAGTAGACGGCTTTCCCGGTTTCATATGAAGGCGACCAAAGTGAAGCTCTCCTCCCATCTTTTGGACTAGGACCTGTTCCATTAGGTCTGATTCTCCCATGGAGATCCCCCCTGTCGTTATGATAACATCGCATTCTTGATCTTTCAAGCCAAACTCTAATGCAGTAACTATCGATTCCACACAATCATCACGCTGTGATCCAAGGTCTACGGGAGTACATGATTCGAATTCAGTTAGGCGCGACAGCAGCATCGGTCGATTCACGTCTGGAATCATTCCTTTTTTTGCATTGCCCGAACCGAGCGATTGCATTAGTTCGTTTCCGGTTGACATCACGCCTACTCGAGTTTTTCTTTGGACTTCCACTTGTTGTATTCCACACTGTAGCAAAAGGCCTATTGCAGATGAATCTAGTTTATGTCCTCGATGCAATACTTTAGTGCCAGGAGGTATATCAAAACCAATAGGGCGAATCCATTTTCCACTTTGAATTGCAGCTGTTGATTTGACCGTGATATTCCGTGAATCATCAGAAATATAACAATCTTCAATTGGGACTACACAATCACAAGATTCCGGAACAACTGCACCAGTAGTAATGTAATAAGCGAGTGGAATTTCCGACAATTTTTCATTTGTAGTGATCTGTTTAACTTCTTCACCTGCGAATACCTTGTCGACCACAAAATGCGTCCAAGAAGTTCCATCAATGTATATTTTGTCCTTACTTGAAATGGCATATCCATCCATAACACTGGCATTGTACGCCGGATAACCAGGTGCCGGCATTTTCCACATCTTGAGCAAGACGACGTCCCATTAACAATTTCCAATCAATTGGAATTATTTCAGTTCCTGATCCTTCCCTATTTATTTTTAATGCGGTGTATCTGAGTACAGAAAGAATGGCATCAGGAACAGATACCATTGGGTGAATAGCCTTAACATCTTCATTCATGACAACCTTGTCTTTTTTCTCCGAATCTTAATATCTGAGGATTAGTACAGTTGTACTTGTACTGATGCAAAGACATTCTGAACACATGTGACGTGTTTAAGGTTACTGACACCTTCTACAGTCAGAACGGAATCACCATACAACGACATCATAAAAAAGTCTTTGTCAAATGACGAGAGTCATGGGATACAATGTCGTCATGACGGCAACGATTTGTGTGGTGATCATGATCTCTTTATCCCAATCGTTTTCTCCAACGCCGCTTCAACATCGTCAACGTGGGCTCATTCATGATTCCATTCAACACAATAGCCTGGTAGTACGCAACGTCTTTGGAAAGAAGGGGCCCAAGGAAGATTTGAGTTTCATTGAAAGTCGTGATATGACACGTGAAGAAATGTTGGAACTAAATAAGCAAAATGAAGAAATTATGAATATGGAACTACAAATGATGACTGGATTTTCCTTGATTCTATCACTACCCATCCTATATCTTTGTTGGGTTGCCTTCTTCTCTGATTAAAGAGGAATATGACATGTATCGATAGACAATCAGTTGATTCCACTAAGTGCTAGATATAAGAAGTTAAAATGCTGTCACATCTCTTCTTCGTCGAAGTATTTTTCGTGTCAAGATAATCGCGAATCCTAGTATTGCTTGCAAACAGTTCTTGAAGTCATCGTTTGTTTCTGTTTAAGGATAGATAAACCTAGAAACTTTATCAATGAATTCTTTTAATCAGACCCTCGTATGCATTTGCCGCTTCTTGGCAAACCCTAACAGGCAAAGATCCTAAGGGGACTGACTCCAATAGAAGACATTAAATTCTCAAGATTTTAGGAAAGTGAAAGAAGTGTTTGTGACCCTCCTTAAGAAATATTTTTGGCCGCTGTGACAATTGAAGAGACTAGAAACCTTTTTACTTAACCGTTCATCGTGATATATTGCCGAAACATAATTGGATATATGAACCCATTTGGACATTAAGGTTGGCAAATTACCAAGATTATTGACTGAAAATCACTTTTACAATCCATTACAATCCATGATTAAGTCATTCATATGCAGGTATCACATCACTGTGACAAATTTCTCATGGCATCCGATGAAGAAGTCCGGTTAAGGATAAACTATTAAAAGGCAACTTTGGAGCCCGCGATCGTAGATTCTCCTTGATGTGAGCTTTGCCAAGTATTTTTCATTCAACAAGAAACGTAGCCCCATTGATTTGACAAAGCATATCAAAACTTTTACGTCATCATCATATTCTTCAAATGCGCACCATACATCATAGTTTTCACTGCCCTGTAGAAGGTAGGATGATATCACTCTTGATATCATTCATTTACTTGATTTATTTATTGTCTCATTAATCAATTGGAAATATTCAGAATACCACCGAAAAATGGAACGGAAATGCACTTACATAGTTGATGGTTTCTGATATCCAATACTTATCATTGATTGGTTGTAGAGAACGAAGCATGAGATAGGGAAAGCGTCAAAAGAAAAATGGCGAGTCAGCAGTTCAAGTTGTGCAATCTGAACATTTCTCTATGCAAATTTGGTTTTCTTTCACATACTTCCTGCTGATGCTCTGACACAGATTTCCGTTGCTCTACCGATCAAATAAAACGGCAATCAATGACGTTGCATCAAGATGTCGATATCAATTTTCGCAACCTTGCTGTTCACAAGACTGACAAGGGCATTGTACGTCGCAATCAGCAGAAATTGCAAGCAGTGAAGCAGTTTCACATAGGGCACTTGGCACTGTTCCCGTAATTTGATTTTCTTCAAGGTATACGTATACAAGCGATGTCAATTGCGCCAGAGAAGTAGGAATGGTGCCAAATATGCGATTGCTCACCAGATCTAAATAATTGAGTGAGTTCAGATTCCCTAACGATTCAGGTAAAGTTCCAGAGAGAGAATTTTCATATACAGCAAATTCTGAGAGTTCTGTCATTCTTTCAATAGAGCTATCCAATGTCCCAGTAAACTTGTTTCTGAATAAACGGAGGATAATTAATTTGTCCAAGTCAGATATTACCGTTTGAAAGTTTCCTGCGAGACCGTTCACTGACAAATCAAGTAAGCGCAGGCCATTCAAGCCAGAAAGTTCGCTAGTCATTGTGCCGTAAAAGTTATTATCATTTAGCATCAGCTGTGACAAATTTATCAGACGAGAAATCTTTGAGGAGATGGTTCCGGAAAACTTATTCATGTGAAGGTCTAGAAGGGTTAGAGATGTTAAAGTAAGTAAAAACTCTGGAAATGGTCCTTGGAAATCGTTTTTGCTAATATCTAATGCTCCTGAAAGAGGCAGAGTTAAGATAAAGAAAGGTGAAGGAATATTTGATCCTACTATACTCACCAAGATTTTTCAAGGATGAAATATCTGAACTAACGTCGCTTAGACGGTTGGATGGTAATTTCAACTCGACTGGAACAGAGCGGTTAATTCAATTTGAATCCATAAATAAGACATGCTTTTTGACTTACCTAACGAATGCAGTGCTTTGATTTCAGAAGGAATACCTCCGAGTAAATTGTTCCCTGCTGTTCCAGTGTCGAATGTTATCACTTTATGTCCAGGATCACTACAAGCAATAAACTGCCAACTGCATTCGTCAGCCTGACCATTAAGCCAGTCTAATTGTTTAATCCAGCGTGTCCCGTTTGTAGCATAGTATAAAGCAGCTAAGGCATACCTTGTCATAATCTTTTCTCGCTCTACCTCTGACATAGAATTCAGCGTTACGGGAGACAAACTGTCTGTCGCAATTATCCAGCGAAGTGCGGAATTTTGTGAGGAGAGTGGATCATTCAACATTTCAATCGATGTAATGTTTTTAACTACTTCTTGAATTATCTCTTGTCGTTGAGTATCAATTTGTGTAATGGGAGTCAGAAGAGAGGCATCTTTCTTGAAAACAACGAGAGAAAGTACCGCTGCGATAGTTCCAAAAATTGCTATACAACAAAGAAGAACAATCACGCAAATGCGAGAACGAAACCAGGGTTTTCCTGCAATACTTTCGGATGAGATGGCGTTACTTCCTTGTACAGTGACAACAGCTTCAAGGATATTGTCTTGATCCTGGTGTCCGAACGAGACAGGCTCTCTTTCTTCGACATGATTTCCAGAGATAAAGTACGCTCCTGCGGAACCACCTGGTCTCCGTTGAATGGAATCAGAGCGAGAGCCAGATGACATTCCAGATCTCAAACTGCTTTCACGCTGTAATGGAGGATCACCATCATAGCTTTCGTCTGTCCTGTAATAGGAAGGACCCGACTCGAAGCCAGATTTTCCAGATAAATCACTCGACCTTCTATTGGCTCTGCTTGTAACTCTTTGATCTAGATCTTCTTCGTAGTTTTCCTCGCCAGGAAATTGGGAAATTCTTCCTTTTGTATCGCTGCTTGTCTCCTGAAGACTAGAAATACTTGAGTACAAGTCAGACGTAGGAAAATGTGAAACGCGATCTTTATGAGATGCCGATTCAGAGAGGCATGAACTATCGAGTGATGATCGTCGCGTTTTTCCATGTTGAGCATTTCCACTCATCCCATAATTCTCCGATTTTACGCTATCATTTCTCGTGGAACCTCTGGCGCCAGTCCTAGGTGATTCATCACCATCATAATGTTCAGCTCCTTGCCGTATAGATATTCGACTTCCTTTGCCATCTTTGGAGATGACAGGATTTCCATTGACTGATATTGCACCGACTTGAGACAAACTGTCTCTTGAGGACATGCTACCCGCTGAAAATCTTCGTCCGGATACTCTGGTTTCCATGCCATCATCGTTATAAGTCTCTGCACCCGAAGACAATGCTATTTCGCCTTTTCCTCGATTTGCAGGAGCAGCAACATGTGTAGCGCCAACTGTCGTGGATCTCTTTCCTTGAGGGGCGGCACCTCTCATTGAGACTGCACCTACTCGATTACTCTGCTCATAAGTTTTATGAACACTAGTTGCTAATGGCGCTGGCTTTCCCTTCGGCGCAGCTCCAGCCGCAGGAAATGCCCCGACTCCCGTGGAAGTGCTTGATTGATGTCCATAATCCTCACGGGGGGAGGAAGTTGAAAGGCGTCCTTTTCCTATAGGCGCAGAGCCTGACACAGCAACTGCACCAACTCGTGAACCAGCAGAGAACAGGAAATCATTACCACCGGCTGGGTAAATTTTATTTTCGAGATCATAGTTTTTCCCCCTATAAGATACTGACAACTCATCTTTACTTTGTGGCACAGCAGCAGAAGAAACGCCTCCTGCTTGTGATCCATATGATTCTGACACAGAAGCTGTTGAAACACCAGCCTTACCCCTTGGTGCTGCACTTGATACAGCTACAGCACCTACACGAGAATCATTGGGTGACATGGAACGCCCCTTTCCCCTT
>CAAAJI010000799.1:1893-20954 GCA_900642245.1 Fragilaria radians | reverse complement strand
GCACAAAATTCGACGATACGGCAAATTTTTAGTGTTCAGATCAAAAATTTACATTTCTTTATTTACTTCTTTGAGAACAACGTTTTTATCTATGCATTTCTGGTGATTGCATTTTTTACTTGGATATACATGTTATGCAAACGACATGGAGTTGAAGGTGCAGAATTGAGAGATCGGCTAAAGTCACGAGCTCGCAGTACTCAATCAGGATCTCAGGGGCAAACTACAAGTAGTAGTACGGGGGAAACGGGGGAAGAGACCTTTCACGATGAGATCGACGACAACTACAGTTCTGACGAAGATTGAGATATGGATTTGGTTAGCTTAGGGCGGCGAATAACTTCTACATGATATCTCGAGAAAATGGCGTACAATTTGAATCATGTTTCAAGCCAAAGTATGAATTTCCCAGTTGGACAATAACTATTCAAGATTGTCGCTGACTTATACTTCATAACGAATTTGTATTAGATGATCACTATCTATATCTATCTTCAACAAATTTAGCTACCTCTACTATAACTTTCCTCTTATTTAGCTTTAACTTCTCCGATGGCTTGTTTCAGTCGCTGCCTGAATTCTAGTATCGTACGTAAGCGACCTTTACCTGTTTGTTCCAACATGATTTCGTCCTCTTCCATGGTTGTGCTCCAAGAGTCTAACGATGTAAAGATATCATCACCGCCCTTTTCCAGCATGAATGTATCCACTTTATTATCCCGAGGAACGAATCCATAATTGGAAAGAATCTCTACCGAGCTCTGAATTCCACTTCCGTAAGAAACAAGTATTTCCTTCCCGGCAGGAATGTCTCGAATTGCTTTTAAGGCAAACCAAGCGTCGTCCTTCTCTGGATCAATAAGGTGAACTTGTGAATTCGGAGAATTCGAAGAATGATTTACCAAATCTAGAAATGGTACCAATACTCTTATTACCTTTGTATGCTTTGTTAGTATCGGCCGCCCCATGTCATCGACCCTTTCTTCTCCTTGGGCGACAGGAATCGCAATTGAACGACTCGAAACAATCCAAGAGGCATGCTGCAATTGTTCAAAACTCATGTCGGCATTCTTTTCGATAACATCTTGTATGTCTTTACGTCGCTGTCTTGCCAAATGAATGATCCGTGGAAACTCTAGAAGATCCAATTCCTCGTTGTCATAAAAGTCTGGAGTTGCATCAAAGTAGGGTGAATCAACGGACGGAAGTGTATCTAAATAGGACTTCCATACAAGATTAGTATTGGAATCCAACACATACATATTAAGGAAGTTACAACCAATTTGGGCAAGACTCATTTCCTCCTCGTTGGAGGAAGTTGGATTGGAAAGTGCGAGCGCAATATCCGAGGGGACCTGACAAAGAATTTCACCTTTTCGAAAGGGCCGGGTACAGAAGACTCCTCGGATACCCGACAGTTTTGAAATCCCTACTTCTATACCTGGGTTAATGATTGCACCCTGCTCGTGAACTAAGAAATGAATTAAATTTTGAATGTTGTTATCGTCACAAATGTCATGATTCAAAGTGATTGGCTTATTGTTTCCAAATCCCATGCCGCCGCCAGCATTACTTCGCTTCACACGGTCCTTCTTTGATGACTTCGAAGAAGAAAACGATAAGGCTTGCACATCATTCGTATGTAGGCACAAAATACTTGCAATAAGGCAACGATACGTTTTCATTTTTAAGATTTGTGTTTGTGGACAAACTGAAGGAAAGAAACTGCATGATGAGGCAAGTTACGTACTTGTACTCTCCGCAACCAGTGAATTCTGGAGTATCCTTTATCACAAGCGAAACAAATTATGATACAAATAATCTTCATTACGTTACAATCCTTCAACTCTTAATTTTAGAATAAATGCAAGTTCCAATCAGAAAAGTAATCCAAACTATTGCATACGTCTATATTGCGTCTATTTAACATAGAACAGAGATGTTTTCATTGTTGCTGATTGTTTCTAAATGTGATCATGTCTGATAGGTGAAGAAGGTAGAGAAGACAGTGGAGACAAAGTGCATCAGGTTGGATTTCTTGGTAAATAGATTTCTGCTAGATTGAGAGCCAAATGCGGCTCAAGGAAAATAGTAACAAGATGTTTGGACATTGATGATGTGTTAGAGTTGAGCATCGCTTGAAGGGAAAGCTAGATGATAGCGATGCTGAGCATCCTAATAATGTTCTATTGGATTTCATCATAAGAGACCTACAGCGCACTTCTAAGTGGGATATCTGTATAGAGAAGTAATAAATGCGGTTGAGTTAATTTATGGGTCATTAAACTGCTGTAAAACAATTAGTAGGGAGATTGATTGAACTCAACCAACAACACATTTTCCCTGAAGAGACTCCAAAGCAGATTGATCAAGATCAAATCATTGAAATGATGAATCAAGCTAAGATTCCAGAATTGCAAACGGAAATTGTTACTGCAAACATTGATAATCTTAGATGTTTTATGAAGAATGTGCTTTGTTCAAGCTTTAGGAAAATTTAGAAAAATCAGAGCACACCAATGGCTCAGCTCCCAATAAGGATACTAAAAATGATATCGACAGTTGTAGGGGTAGTCCAAAGAAGCCTTCCAATTACTTGTGTCACTTGCCCTCAAACAGCAGAAAAAGGCTTAAGCTGTCCTGACATGGCGTTTTCTTTTCGAAGCACGCAAAAAATACTTTCTCTAAAAAGATGAAACTTAAATCTCTCCTTCCTACGCAAGATAATTTGACCACTAGCACTGATAAAAATGAGAAGTACTTTGCTAAATATCCTAAATTCTTCAGATGTAGCAAATAAAAGCAAACAAAGCCATCTTATCCCACTATCGAGAGAGTGGTGAGCCTTGTTGTTAACCATGAGGATTATTTGCCTAGAGTTCTGGCTGCTAGGTGTCAGCAGTGGCGTTATACATAGGGGCATTTACCCCAAAGCAAACCTTGAAAAATGATGAAAATAACAAAGCGACTTAGAGTACACCTCGTGGTCAGTTTTCTACTAGTAGAACTGCGCATGTGCCCTTTTCACAATCAAATCGCATGGAGCTTATCAGTCTAAAATGATGGTCAAAGGCTCAAAGCCCGTAAAAAGCACGTCTATTGCTCCTAGATCAGCGGAGAAGCAACTGCATGAAGAAATTGCATTATTAGTGAAAATAGGATTCGTGCTACACTTTCTATATGGGCTTTGCCAAAAAGAGTAGTCTAGGATTTTGGAATCCCAATTCCCTTTTTAAATGTCATTTATTTTTAATACCAGAGATTAGGGACATGATTCATGGCGCGTAAGGCTTAATCGTTGCCAAGGTACAGTTGTAAATATTAGGTATATTCACATCAAAGTAGATGCTGATGCTCAAGATTATTTGCAATTCAATTAACATGGGGTAATACGATTAGAGCCAAGAAAATTAAAGTTCCCCTGATTCTTTTCAAAATGAATTGTCCAACTTTGTCCTAGATGTGCATTATACAAAAACCTATCATGATGATTTGCTATTTCCAACAAACAAAACCTTCACAGACCATTTGCTCAAATAAAAAAGTGTTCTAGAAAGGCTATTACTACTGGGATAAGAGCTTTGACAATTGTATTTAGAATCACTCCTGCAATCCTTGACAGGGTTTTTAATTGTTGAATTGTCTTATGCGTCCTTTTGGTGAGGTAATCCAAGGTTCCCCGTACCTGCACTTTTTGAGGGCAATTATAATGTTTGCTTACATTATATTTCTATGTGAAGAGTGGCATCTTGTATTCAACGATAGGCAATTGCATTCTGCTTTCTTCAAAACACTTGAGGAAACGGAGATGTTTAAAGCCAATGACATGTTATAATCAATGTTGTGATTTGATCTATATTTTACATGCTATCCTACATTATTCTCAACCCACCTGCCGTGGAGTGTACCAATAACTCACACTGACCCTCCAATTAGAGTCAAACGCCTCCAATACTGATATATCATGAGAGGTGCTATAATACCTTAATGATAACTTTGTGTGACTCCCCCAGATTGCACTTAACCAATTGGGGAACTATCAGTGAGTCAAGAGCATCTTTGGTTGTTTGGTTCGGACTTCGCATTAATTCCCCCTTTTGATGAAATCCGAACTTGTTGACATTGAAATTTACTCGTTGCCTAATTTCAATTGGAAATAGGCAATAATTTCTGATTCTGATAACATTAATCTTCAATACTACACCTATTATTCTTTGCTTGGATGAGAATATTTTGGGACTTGGCAAGCATTCTTTCATTTGATATGGAATCTGATCTTGCTGGCATCAAAACTGACTTCTTGATCAATTTCTATTGGAAATTAGCAAAATTGTGCTTTGCTGTTGGTATTAATTTTCAATACTTCACTTCTTCTTCTTTAAATACTTGTCTGGCTCATTCCTTCTTCTGATGAAATCTGATCTTGTTGACATTGAAGTTGATTACTTGATTAATTTCGATCGAAATTGACAAAAGGTTGTTTTTCCGGTAATATTAGTCTTCAATACTTCAGTTATTTTCTTTAAAACCTATCTGACTTGGATGGTAGGTTAGGGCTTGGCAATCGTTGATGGTGTCTGATCTCGCTGCTATCGAAGCTGCCTATTTTGATAAATATTGGTTGGTAATCGTTTTAATAAATGATGGAATCAATCTTTTATACTTCACTTCTTTTTCTTAAAATACATATCTGGCTTGGACAAATGTTGGGACTTGGCAAATCATTCTTTCTTTTGCTGAAATCTGATCTTTAAACTGACTTCTTGATAAATTTTGATTGGAAATCGACACAAAAAATGTTTTTCGGGTGATATTTATCTGCAATCATCTGAGGACAACATTCAATCATCACTCGTTTGCCTCCAGTTGAAAATCCCAGTCAAATGCGTAGTTTGTGCTTTTCTTGTCAGAAAATTTCCCTCCAGTCATCACAAGGATCTGTATCAATCTTGTATAGTCTGTAATCATATCTGAGAAAAATGCATTGAAAGAATGGCTCTGGTTGTGATGTGTATTGAATTATCAACAAACGCTGTAATGGATATAACAACTGAATTTTTGTATTGACTTGTGCACCTTGCTCCTATAGCGCCATTAATAAACAAATTGAGAAGAACACTACTGGTAGATATAATTATCTAAGTATGGGGACAATTGCCGCTGCCTTCTCCTGTAGCATGCACGGGCCGCTTGGAAAGTGATGAAAGACCCATTCTTGTTGAGATTGCGAAACAGTGACGTGATAATTTATTAATTTCAACTATCTCACTTATCGCAGCTACATTTGGCAGTATGTGGTCATAGCAATGCTTGAGTATCATACCTAAAGTGCCTATAATGTTGTACTACTGCAATCAATGCTGTTTTCGGATGCAAGCAAAGTCCAGCCAGGAGCTGGGAAGACATGTGGCCTTCTGTAACAGAAAATTAAATCCTTTACAGACCGGTATACCACTACAGCACGGGAATTACTGTCCATTATGGAAACACTTAAAGAATTCAGAAGCATTCTATTAGGACAACAAATATTAGTCCACACAGATCATGCAAATCTAACATACAAAACTTCAACTCTGACAGAGTTATGAGATGGAGACTCTTCATAGAAGAATACTCTCCTAATCTACAATATATAAAAGAGGAAAACAATGTCGTAGCTGATGCGCTTAGTTGTTTACCCCAAACCTCCGCATCCTGTGAGGATTCCCAAGAATCATTCTATGCTCTTGTTGAACGTCATGAATACAAAAACAAGAATGCAGATAAGTATGACTTCCACCCACTGTCTCGTGAACATTTGGAACTAGTGCAGAAGCGTGATCCACAGTGAAAAAAAGAACTTTCAAATAATACCAGTAAGTAAAAAATTAAAAAACTTTCATGGGGGAGGAAACATTAGATCTCTCATATGCTAGAACAATAAAATAGTAGTTCCAAAACGTTTACAACAACAAGTAATTGATTGGTATCACATTACCCAGTGTCACCCAGGAATAAATAGAACAGAAGAAACTATTTCACAGCACTTCTTTTGGTCCAAAATGAAAGCAACCTATGTGCAATCATGCTCAAATTGCCAAAGAAACAAAGGTAAAGTAAAAAATATGAATGGTTACCACCAGAAGAGTCAGAAGCTAGCCATTGGGAAAAATTGTGTATTGACTTAATGGGACCATACATATTCCGGAGAAAAGGGAAAAAGGATCTCACATGCAAATGTGTCACAATGATTGACCCAGCATCTGGTTGGTTTGAAATACACCAGTACAATGATAAAAGATCTATAACAGTAGCCAACATAGGCAAACAAGAATGGTTCTCAAGATATGTGTGGCCAACACAGATAACTTATGACAGAGGTAGTGCGTTTATAGGCAAAGACTTCCAGTCAATGATCAAAGATGTTTATGGATTAAAAGGAAAACCAATAACGGTTAGAAACCCACAAGCAAATGCAATTGTGGAGAGAGTTCATCAAGTCATTGGGAACATCATCCGAACATTTGAGTCAGAAAGTAACTATCTGGATGAAGATGACCCTGGAAGGAATCTTAAGTGCAACTGCTTTTGCAGTCAGATCTACCTTTCATACGAGTCTTCAAAGTACTCCAGGACAGCTTGTGTTAGGAAGAGATATGATCTTCAACATTCAACACACTGCCAATTGAGAATATATTAAGAAATGAAAACAACATATAATAGATCTCAAAAATAAAAGAGAGAATTACAAGCGTGAGCAACATGTCTAGGGTGTAGGAGACAAAGTGCTATTAAATAGAGGGACAGAGAACAAGTATGCATCTCCGTACATAGGTCCATTGGATATCATGCAAGTCAATGATAATGGGACAGTACACCTTAAAGTAAATGCTGTGGAAGACACTTATAACAAAAGAAGAATAATACCTTACCATACGGCTCCTGACCTTGATCATGGGAAAGAATGCAAAAATTAAACTAACAGTGCGGCTAAAACGACCTATCGAAAATAGAGCTTATTTACAAGTACCAAAGTGCACTCAAGATTCACTGGAAATTTCAGTGATCAAGATTTAATCCTTGGAGGGATTGAATCAGTTAAGTTCTACAACTAAAAGTATTATAATTAATTAAATTATACTTCTATGACCTATACTACATTAGGATACTTTCTACAGGCCTAATCGGTGGCATTCTGCAGGACCTTCTCATATCTAACTCATGCCATGGTCTGCATACACATAGACAGTCATCCAGACTTTAGGTCCCTTTGATGCAGGAGGGTCATTCAGAATTTCTTCTTCAGCAATCGCATAGAAATCTTTCAAATTAGGACCTGGGCATATCCACACATCATCATTATGGTCCCTTGTTTTCTGCTTAGAATGATTATACCTATGAAGAATATTTGATTTCACATCTTATACGTTGATTACTTTTACACATCTGGCTTATATGATACTTGCTTATTTCAATTATTAGCATAACTATCATTAGGTATTCTAGGTGCTATATAGGCTATTTGTCCTTGGTTTATTTTAATAGAGATTCACACCAACCCTAGTCCCTGGGGGTAACAACCTTTCACATAAGAAAGGATTGTGATTGTATTTTAGCCTAAGTCTGTCTCCATAAGTTGGAGTCATATGTTTATATGTCTGCTTTCAAAGTTTCAAGATGTAAGATTATCTAGTGCCTAATATTGACTATCTCTTTCGGTTGGTGAGTTTGGGCATCTCTCATAAGCCTGGCATTGGACCGTTGGCCCATGGCATTGTAACCCTCATAGAAAGAAATACATCTGTAGCTCATAGTCTTCCGTCAAACTATTCAAACCTTGAACCGCAAACTGGTAATTACTAATACTTGAGCCCATAATCTACAGCTTAAAATGTAGATCTTCTAAATTATTAATCCACATTTTTGGATCAACATGCTTTCCTAGCTTGCTATCTCTAAACATCCTTTCCATCTTCGCCAAAGGATGTGCAGATACGGGATCAAACTCCTTCTTCAACTTCTCCAAACTAGCACTACATTGTTATCTTCAAGCAAGCCCATGGCTACTTCTCACATCATTTGATAGTATCAATTCAGTTAGGGCAATAACGGTGACTTCAAAAACCTTCATCAAATTCTTTCTTTCTTCTCTTCAATTATTTCTAGGAGTCTTATATCCTCGATCCCTCAATGTTTAGCCTTGGCAAAAAGCGTTTCACTCCAACTCGGACATTCTTCCTATCTTCCTGAGAAATTAAGAACTAAAATCTGTCATCTCACAATGAATTAGCTAAGCTAAATATATTTTGACAATCAGTCCAAAAAGAGGTTTACTGTACGTACTTCACATTAAAGTGTCAAAACGCATCTTCACCCTCAAACTTAATTGCAAGATTTAATACGAGTATTGCTAAATTAAAGAAGTTATCATCCCTGTTCTGAGAATCATAATTGTCAATCAATAATACACTTGACTAGACAAAAACCCTAATCTTTATTCGGACAAAGAATTAAGAGATATACACTCCAACAGGTTCAGTGATTATTTGGCATCAATCAGCACGATTTTTAGAAATGTTGCTTATTACGTGCACACATTGCTTTGGATATCTCGTCTGGATCTTACAATATGTCAGTGTGTCCTCTCCGGTTAACTTGAAGTTCCATAAGACTTTTAGCCTGAATTTTTCCTTTGGAGACGCTGCGAGTTTGTATGTCCTCTTTCACTTTTCCGCCGAAAGCATTGTGAGCTGCCGATCTTTAATTCTGCCACTAGACTGCTTAGTACAGTGATTGTGTAGGTGACCTCAACTAGTCTTTGAAGGGATATTAAATTCCACACCATCTGCCTTGTTATACACACCTAAATGGCATCCCTCTCCAGGCAAATCGCGTGGGATGTCAGTCCTTTCATCCAAAGTCTCTGTAAACTACATGAAGAGACTGAATGGGCAGATATAAACATCTTAACATCCCGTATCATACCATCAATTTCAGGAACACACACATTGCTGATCAGCCATATGGATTTTCATGAAGAAGTAAATCATTCATCTTAATCAAATCAAGAAAATCCGTCTAATCAATCTAGCCAGCCCAATCAACACAATTAATCAAATTAATCAAATCAAACCTTATTTGTCAAATGAGTCACGTAGAACAAAGTAATTGATGCAAAGCATCCAATCAAATAAAGCAATTCACAACTTTAGATGACGGCTACCATTGACTTCTGTCTTCATAGCAATATCAATAATTTAAATCTTGTATTTGTTTGAGGAATTGAAGACGTTTTGTAATACAGGTGTTTCTTGCCCCATACTAAAGATTGTTTCTATCACTTGGGCAAATATCCTTCTTTTTCAGGGAAGAAGATTAATAAAGATATCCTTTAAAGCAGCAACATTAATCATGTAAACCAAATTGAGAAAAGGAATTCTAGCACTCCTTCCTTGAACGGGGTACAAAGTGCTTCGTTTTTGCCAAAGCAAGAAAACATCTATCATTGAACCACATATCTATCTCAGTAATAGGCTTTACTGTTGTTTCTTTATGGCTGTACATTTTCTCTTTGTTGTGTGATAAGAATCATGAATAGTTGATGTTCTCAAACATGAATTCAATTTGATGCTAACGATACGACAATCAAATGAACTTCTTTCTATGCTCATCATTTCAATACTGTTCAATTAAGTTAGTTTTCATATTTCTGAATTCTGCTTATTGCTACTTTGCTCTTCACCCCAGCTAGCACAACTTTTAATGTGGACTTTCTTTCGTTTTCGATTGACATAGTTTTTTCATTAATCTTATGACTTTTCGTTTGAAATGAAATCTCTAATACGCATTCACTAATCGAGTCCCGTAATGTATCGAGTGAACTTACACGACAAAAAAGAACTCACATTTACATCATTTTTTCTGTATAGTTCATCCACTTATATAGCCGTTTGAAATGCAATCATCCAACAGAGTCAAAACTTCAGGTTTAATAGAGAAGCAAGGACCACAGGAACTTGCATGCTCAGTTGCCTCAATTGCTACAGGAAAAACAAGTCATTTAAAGCCCACGAGGCAAAAAATCGTAAGTTTCCATGGGAAGTTTTCATAGAACCCCGCCATTTGAAACTGATTTTGAAACTTTCTTTTTGCAAATGTGATTTTCCATGAAAGAAATCAAAGATGACTACATTTAGGGAAACAGATGAGTCCGCAATGAGTTCACTGCAACGTGAAGTCATTGAAATGACTTTGCTGGAAATCAGTGAAATCAAGAAGGCAATACTGAAATGTCAACTCCAGGCTCTCATAAACGTCCAGAGAAGTGACGAAGGGAGAGAAGTAGTCTTCCATCAAATCGAGGATTTACTCTCTACTTTGGATGAGATGAAGCTCATGAATTTTATGAATTGTGTTTGTGTCCTTTCAACGAGGGCATTAAGGGTCATCGAACGCAGACTACATCATTTGCTTCCAGTAAAGGAGGAGGGGGGGGATGTTCTTGGACTTGCTCAGAGCCATTAACTAGCACAACTGAAAAAACTTCCTGTTCTTTGCTTGAGGTTCGTTCGGACGCAGTCTAACGTGACAAAAGGTATAGATTAGGTCATCAGAACATTTTAAAAAAATTCTAGCTTTCAAATATGAATGTCATGAGCAAGATCATTTCCAGTCTTTCCAAATTGTCGACGAAATGCACGTTACTCTTGTTCAAGGTCGCAATCGTTTTCCTCAAATATCAATTAGTGAGGCTAACTCGAGCGTCAGTATGCCTCGTCGACTTGTCTTTGCCCAATGGAACAATTGATGTAGTTCTGTAACAGCGTCATGTCCCAAGGGGGCAATAACACCCGCTGTCGCAAAATAGTCTAGACCGAAATTCTCAGCTAAGATGGGAAAATTTCCATTTACAATGATTAATGCCTTATCATGAAGTTACAATTGCCGAAAGGTATTTTTCGTGTTCTCTATCGATATAAGAATACAAAGAAGTTGATCTTCCAAACTAGACTTTAGATGGATTCTATGTATGGCTCTCGACATACTACCATCTTTCTTGGAAATCTTGTGATTCGTGGAAATTTTCCTGAGTTCTCATCAGACCCGTCTGCACATAAATCCAGTATCGTGAGAAACCTCGCCTTCTTGCATGTGTCATTTAATCCAAGTTCTGACACAGCCATGGAAAGCAATATCTCCTCCCACAAAACGTACATGTATGGTTGTTCCCTGTGATTTCACAAGATCTATCGCTGCAAGAGCATTTACTGCATTATCAAAATCAAGCGCACCGTAGCAATCATAACTGGGAGACCTTTTCCCTCATACATAACAATCATTACTGCCTAGCAATATCTATATAATGTTTCCAACTCGCATCATCATAAAATTTGTTATTTCCGTTTGAAGTGCTGCGGCTCTTGAAGAAACAGATATTGAGGGAGCAATATCATTGTTACATACAACCACAATGCCCGTTCGTAATTTATCCCTCCTACAGATTACCATTGAACACTTGTTCTCATGGATTAAGAAGATGCTTTGAATACCTAGATACAGATCAATAAAATTTCAATAATCAGCAGTTTGTGGGAAAAACATAGGAGACAAACAAAGCTAGAAAACAGGACCCCTTGTAATGTTCAACTGTATCTGAGTTAGATGGAATAATATATTCGATACTTTCGTTGTATATGTTAGAATGTGGAATACGGAGCAGTTGCCCCCAATTTTTCTGTTTAGGGATTACTATTGAGAAGTGACCTGCCTTATATTTATTCTTCCAGAAAGAGGTCCTTTTTATTCTGATTTACACATTTTCTTCATAATCTCTTCACTTTTTCTTTGATCGGAAACAATGTAATCAAAACTATTGAGATTGGTGGTTCTCAGAGGAAGAGATGTGGATACAAAAATTCTTCCGCGTGGTAATGCTTACACCCATTGTATCATTTATTTCGAGTATAAGTATTGTGTCAGATCCGTGAAGTCAACGTGATGATTTCTATTCCATTACGTTCTATTTTATTAGATTATCCAGACCCCCAACCCAAATATTGAATCTTCGAATCTTTCACAACAGATTCCATGAGGAAATTCTCTCTTCACAGAGAATTGAACACGTAATTAATATGTTGTTTCGACGAATCTTCCTCATAACGGTGATTACATCATACTTAGGCAATTATTTAATTAATTGTGAGCTCCTTCACTCTTGTATCGAAGCGACGCAGAGATGAAAAGTAGCTCTCGAGGAAGAAATTTTGGTGATTTAGAACATGACAATGGCTCAAGCAGTGATTCGTCAACTGCTCATGTCTGTGGTAGTCATCTTCGATTGAGTACACACAGGACATCAACTTTCCACAACGAGAGCTGGAAAGCATTTGATTCTCAACAACTCACTTTGCAGAATTGTAGACGGAGCCCTTCTCCACACTTCTATACTGCTGAAAGTAGCAGTAATGATTCCGATTGTAGCAGCTCAAAGGGTCGACGACGATTTCGACTATTAAGGAAAAAGAAGTGTGATGATTTATCAAAAAGGCATGGTCAAGCGAAGACGCTAAAAAAAACGCCCTCTGAAATCTCATTTCGAGTTGAACTGGTAATCGAATTAACTGAATCGCTCATCTGTGAACATCAACTACATTGTGGATCATCAGAAGTCAGCTCGCTAAGTTGTCTTGAGGACTTTAGCGACGAGGGCTACGTTGGCTTCAACTTCAAAAAACAGATTCGGAGATGATGTACATCTTGAATCTTATTAAGAGAATAACCTGTATATTCCCTGTAGGCGTTGATTGCTCGATATACGAAGTTTTTTAGTGTAAAATTCTATCAATTCTTGGTAAATGAAAAAAAACGTATGATTTACGAACAATTTTCACAAATATTTGTATTGTGACCTAAATAGGTACGAATCTTCTGTTAGTCACAATCATTGTGATATGAATTAACAAGTCTATCTTGTTGTCTAGCTTACTTTCTAGTGGCCTCGAAGATAACAGTTAAACGTCGATTGATCAGTTGTTTAGGTTTAAGAAAAGTTTAATATCTTCATGATACGGCGGGCAGCATCCCAACCTCAACAAAAAATTTCAACTTTGGAGACATAAATATAAGGCATATGGATATCTCTCAGGAAATTTGGATTCCATTGATGAGGATAGGGATTCAAATCCCCCGGAATCCCAACTAAATGAGCATCGAGACCAGAAAATTACAGAGGTTGCGGTCCATGATGTAGCGTTGCCTTACACAGACTTCAACTTCCGTCACTATACTAATTGCCAGGAGACAAGGCGCGACAAATTAGCATGTCAGACAAGTTGACAGGCAACCCACCCTATAATATTTACATCAAGTGCAAATCAATGAAGTGGGTACTGCTCTACGGTTAGGATATGTTAGTCCTAAAACTACGCACTAGCGGTACAGGACATCAATCTGAACCTCAAAATTGGTCAATCACGCGTCAAAAAAGACAGAAAATAGGCAGCAACAAGGGACTTTACCACAGTTTCCTTGATATTAAGAGTAGAGTTGATAAACTCTGGTTTGGTAGCAATGGAAAGCTTGAAGAAAGCTTCCAAACAACATATCTAAAGTAAAAGATTAAAAATTCACGAGATTGTAATTCTAATTTTTAACTACTGCTATAGAATTTCATCTGAAAATTTGCATCTCACATGATGAAATGTTCCTCAACTTATCCCACATTTGATTGCTTCACCAATTTTTACCTAATTGGAATCTCAGCAACCTGGATTTAGAGTCACTCACTTAAAACATTTATTTTTGTTTTCTTTTCCTAATTTTTCTTGTCACATGCATTTTATCCTCTAAATTCCCTCATTTCCTAAACAGATCGAAATCCCAAATATATTGACTTAGAAGTCAATAATCTGTTGTTTAGGCCTCAGCACATCCATAAAATAGATCAAATATAAATGATATCTTTTAACACCCTTCCTTTGATCATTTTATAACATAGAGACCCTCACATACCCTCAAATCAAGCCATTAAAGAGCTTCTGACTGTGAAAATTAAATTTTTCACCACCGAGATTTTTCGAGAAAGTGTCTGCCACATTATCCTCAGATCTCACGAATTTTATCTCAACCAGACCATTTTCCACCTGTTCTCTGATGAAATGGTACTTCATATCTATATGCTTGGTTTGTTCACCGGATGTTTTATTTTTCGCCAGAAAAATACACCCCACATTGTCTACATGAACTGTTGTTGGCTTCTTGATTGGAATAGCAATCAGTTCAAGAAGTTGAACAATAAACTTCATTTCCCTCACAGTTTCATTCAAAGCAACATACTCTGCCTCTGTGCTTGACAAAGTCACACAAGGTTGAGCTTTGGACTTCCAGGAGATAGGAAAACCGCTCAGAAAGATCACAAAACCTGTGATACGCTTCCTATCATCCTTGTCCCCAGCGAAATCTGAGTCGCTGTAAGCTTCAATTCTCCAGTCTTCAGACAAATCTGAGTTGATATTCAGTTGTTTATCTTGAGTTTTAACAACATAAGACAACAAACGCTTCAGCTCTTTTTCGTGCGCTGGAACCGCATTATCCATGACCTTGGACAACTCCCTGACTGCATTAGCTATGTCAGGACGCGAGAGTTTGACCAAATACAGAAGAGTTCCTATCATGGACCTGAACCACTTCTGTCTACCCTCTCCAATCAACATGTCTTCTCCTTTGGGCCTTACAACAAAAAAACCAGGTGCAGAGGGAGTATTCCAATCTCCCTTGATTTCAATTTCCTTCTCCAACTTTTTAATAATCCTGGTCTGTTTGAGGCTTAAAGCATGACCATCAGAGCCAATTTCGCAACCCAAAAAGTCTTGAATCGACTTATCCACCTTCACCTTGAAGACTTGATTAAGTCCTTCAATGGCTTGGATCATCATCCTTTCACTCCCAGTGATGATACCATCATCCACATAAATGCAGAGGACACAAAATTCGGTCCCTTCCTGCTTGTGGAACACACAGGGTTCAACATTATTGCATCTAAACCCTTGCTTGACAATGATTTCCTCGAATTTCTTATGCCACTGCCGAGCCACTTGAACCAGTCCATAGATGGACTTGTTAAGCTTCAAAATGATATTTCCCTTGCCTTCACCCTCAAAACCTTCAGGAATCCACATGCAGATCTCCTCGCTGAGATCCCCATTCAAAAATGCGGTTTCCACATCAATGGACCAAGCAGGAAGCTTCAGCTTCTGGATTAACAGGAGTATAATCCTGAAGCTTGTGTCACACAACACAGGAGAGAAATGGTCCTTGAAATCAACTCCCGCGACTTGAGAGTAACCAAGAGCAACTAATCTTGCTCTATACACCCCATTTCTCTTCTCAGCAAATACCCATCGATTTCCAATGAGTTTTCTGCCTTTTGGCAACTCCTCCTTACTCAAAACGGTCCACACTTTGCATTTTTCCATGCTATTCAACTCTTTCTTTATGGCTTCTCTCCAGCCCTTTTGCTTTTCCTTCTCAGGGTGATAGAAAGCTTCAGAAAAAGATCGAGGATTGTTGACATAACTTTCCTCAATCATCATCAGCTTATCCCCTTCCACCTCTTCTTCAGAGTCAGTTTCTTCATCTTCCATGTCATCCATGAGAGCTCTGCTTCTGGTGATCATGGTGAACTTAGGGGGCTCCTTCTTTTCTTCAACAATTTGCGAAGTAGAAGGTGTGGCTTCAAAACGAATTTCCTCCTCATCAGAGCTTTCCAAATCTGTATTTTCGATGTTTTTAGGCTCCTCACCATCGAAAAACTCACCGTGGGTCTTCCCCAACCATCTCACGTTCCTTGTCAACATCACAGACATATTCTTCAGATCTATCTCCCTGTAGGTGTCCTTTGGGTGATCTTCAGCATATCCAAGGAACAAACAGTGGTTGCCTTTGTTAGACAACTTGTCAGGCAATCCATACAATTTGGTTAGTTTGATCCCAACCTCTCCAAAAATCCTTAGATTTCGGCTGTATCCAGCCTCTTTTCCAAAAAAAGGATTCATATGGGCTCTTACCATCTTTTCGAGATATCACATTGCTCAAAAGAGTGGCTGTAGAGGCACACTCTGCCCATAACTTGTCTCTCATCTCTTGAGGGACACCTGAACAATTCAACATTGCCCTCACTCTGCCCCAAAGAGTAGCAAAACTTCGTTCTACCTGTCCATTTAGCTCTGGGGTCTCGGGACTTGTGTATTCAAAGCTAACATTAATCCCTTCCAGTTCCAGTTGAGTCTTCAAACCCAAATTTTCACCTGCATTATCAAGTCTGATAAATCTAACACTCTCGGGCGTTTTTGCCTTCAAAGTCTTGATAAAAATCAGCATCTTTTGAATCAGCTCCCCTTTTCTCCTCATGAAGTAGCTCCACTTCATACTTGTTGCTTGATCTTTGACCAAAAGCCAAGTATTTTTGCCACCCAGACTCTCCTTTTTGATGTAGGAGATGTCAATCAAGATCCTCTCACCTGGAATTTTCGATCTTGAAGCACTAAATTTTTTCAAGTTCTTCTTTCGAATTTTCCCCAAGATGCACTAAACAAAATCTGATGCTCATGCTTGGAGAGAATCAGTTTATCACCTTCTGATTCTAGTTTCCAGCCTTTTTTAATTCCCACAACGAGGCTAAACAGATTCATTCTCAGTGATGGCACGAATTTCACCTTATCCATGATGAATTCAGATGTTTTGCCTGAAGAATTAGCAAAAATTACCTTCAATTTTCCGATTTTCGCAACTCTTAAAGGTCTTCCATCCCCCACCACAACTTCATCCTGAACTGATTCAAAGTCAAACAGATTAGAATCATCACACACCATATGGCACGTTGCACCAGTGTCGCCAACCCATAAATTTCGATTCTGGAGCCCTTTCTGACTCTCAAAACCCACTAAAGCTATCTCCTTTGCACTTGTGCAATTCGCATTATCACTACTTGTCATTCTTCCCTCTTCAGAGCCTTTCACAGGACAATCAAAAGACTTGTGGCCCTTTTTATTGCATTTGAAGCATATCCCAGGAAAATAACTTGAGTCTCCACTGCTTTTGTTTTTATTGGCATTCGGGGCACCTTTATTCAGCCTTTTCAAGCAATTACTTGCTTTGTGCCCATATATTCCACAATATGTGCACAATCCTTTGTAGGCTTGAGCTTTTCCACCGTTCATCAAGGCTCCATCTTGGCTTTTAGGAGCTTGTGTGGACTTACCCTGTACATTCTTCATTTTATCACCAGCTAAGAGAGCATTGTCTGACATAGACTTGCCTCTCTGGAGTCGCTCAAACTTCGTTCTCAGCTTCTCTTTCACACGATCCAACGTTGCCACATCATTCTCTAGATCGTTTTCTAACAGTTCCAGAGTTGTTTCATACTCTTTTGGCAAATTCTGCAAAATATGGATGATTAAATCCATCTCTGACATTTGGTGGCCCAAAATCTGAAGTCTTCTCTTCATGTTCTCCAAACTTTGGATCCACACATCTGGGTCATGAGAAACCGATGGCAACACATTTTGGACGATGTCTTTCTTCATTTGTATCAAGTTGGCCTTCGTTTTTGGCTCGAATTTAGACATTAAATTCGACCAGGCCAAATGAGCATCACCTTCAGGGAGCTGTTCACTCCTGCTGGAGTTCACCAGCTCAAAGCACAAATTGTCTTCACAAGAGATCAACAATTCGGCATATGCAACATCGTTCTTCAAAAGAAAGGCATCAAAATCCTTTCCTCCTTTGTTGGGGACAATCTCAATACCCAACAACACATCCTTGTACCCTCTTAATCTTGATTTGGCGAGAAAGGTGATAGACCATCTCTCCCAATCCTTCTTCTGGCCTGAGAACGGCGAAATCTTCATCTGGACGTCCATTTCGTTAGGTTTAAAGACTTTATTCTAGACCGGTCATTTTAAAAATTGCTTACAACCTATTGTGTTAGGGATTTGCTTCTTGATCATAGTCAAGGTAGGTCAGGTACTGCTCCTGAAAGGAGCTCTGAAGTCCTGCTGGGAATGGCTGACACCCCAGCCATCAATCAACCAGATGATTGGATTGCATATTTGGCCATCACGGCTCACATGACATGTTTTAAAGCCAGTCTTGTGAATTTAAAGAAGTCAAGTGGTAGTTCCATAATTACCATGGGGAAAGATAAAGTTGAACAGCTCAAAATCTTGGAAATTTGACTGGAAAGGTAGGACCAATGTTTTTTGTAATAATTTCTGAATTTTGGGAGCGCAGCGGCAGCAACTCTAGGAAATAAGACAATTGCAAAGTCAATACCAGGGGCCATATCTGTATGTTTGTGGGGTATCCTGATGACCTTGCTAATAATAGAGTTTATATGTAGGATATAAGAAGTCAGAGGGTGCACATGCCTTGTGATATCACATGGCTATTTGGATATATTTTGAGAGCACAAGCTTGGGGCATAATATTGGAACTCATATTTGGGGAGGATCCAAGCATCAGCAAAGGTATCAGTATTTTAGGAGAGTTTTATGATGTTGATTCTGAAGATGAAGGGAATGCAGTTGACGATGATGATAGTGAAAGACTAAACAATCAAGAAAACGTGATCCGTCGAGTATAGTTGAAACAAATGTAAGTGATAGAGGTGATGTTGCTGTTAACGAAAGTACAGCTAAAACTAGATCGGGAAGAAAAATCAATATACCAATGTTACTTAAGATGGATAATAAGCGCCAAGGAACGTATAAGCCGTTGGAGCGCGGGCGGTAGAGTGAGACGTATTGAGTCCAAATATTACTGTTAAAGAGAACTAAAGGCAATTGAATTATTGTTTGTGGACTGGGTTTGTTCGGAAGATAACTGCAGCAACATCTTTGCCAAAATCTAAACTCTGTTGCAGTCAACTGTTCTACGGCAATAAAACGGGAAGACACGGAAATATGTAAAATGAGAGTGAAGAAGGTACGCCACAAGGATCCTTAATTTCTCCAATTCTGAGTAACCTTTATCTCCATGTTTTAGATTCTTATGTAGAGAACCATTTGCTCAAAGCTTAGAATTTC
>CAAAJI010000798.1:5833-21477 GCA_900642245.1 Fragilaria radians | reverse complement strand
AATGATGGTAATTGCGAAAAATAAGAAAGATCTCCTTTTGCCGACCCAGGAAATTGTGTGATAACCTTGGAAAGCAAAGTAAATGGGAATTATAATCCATATTCAGAGTCTCGGACTGTGTGATAATATTCGTAGTTTCCCTAAACGTTACGCGTCGTTGATGGTAATCTTTAGTATGTGTTTCCGTCGGAAGTAAAATGAATTGTTCCTCTTCCTTTGCCACAGATGATGGTATATGTTTCACAGCTAGCTGAGCAACACGGAAGGATTCTTGGATCGTACAATTGGAAAGTTTCTGATAAAACATTTTGGCAAATGTCGTTACGGCAAAATCACTTATTTTCCCCTCGCAACAAATAACATGTGAAATACCAGCATCGACGAATGCTTGTCCAATTTCCTTGGAATAACATGAAGATATCATCATTAAATGAATGTTTTGAGCATGATACAAATCCTTAATGTGCTGTGAAGTAATCACATATAGACCACCCTGATTGCTTTCTAAATTTAACACACCCTCTTTACCATGACAAATAAGATGTACAATTCGGTTCTTGGCATCCTTTTTATTACAAACAACTGTCTGTAGGGACTCTTGAGTGGCAAAGTTAAAGTCAATACAGACTTGTTTTGGTAATGCATTCGTCAATATCCTTAAAATCTCTTCTCTTGAAATGGTCATTTTAGGCAACGGTTGAAGTACGTTGTCACAACCGCGTTCGACTAAAGGATCTGCAAGTAATACAGCTATTTCATCACATACTATCGTTGTTTCACCTTTTCCATTAGATCCTTGATGAAGAAATGATGACATCTTTGGATCTATTCAAATACTTCTAAAATGACATACATGTCAAATGAGATGAAAACGTATTTTTATTGCTTGCTGCTTGCTGCCGCATGAATCAAAAAACACGCTTCGATCGAGTCGAACACATACATAAAACGATAAGGTTGTCATTTAAGCCTCTTCAAGCTAGAATTCTCTACGCGATTTTTAAACATAAACCGTGCTAATTCTACAGCCCTCCAACGGCGATGATCTGCTATAATTGCTACCATTAATTCACATGTGGACATCAGGCGTTTCAACTAAAACCTGAATTTAAGAAAGGTAATTCCAATTTCGGTTTTTTGGGAAAATTAGAACTTTTGTGAAGGCCAGTATTGACTCCAAATGAATTTTGTAAGTGGTTACCACTCGTTTCCGCGGTTGCTAAATGTGCAAAGACAGTTGTTGGGCCCACACAATCAGGCTGAAATCACTCGTAGGAAGGAAGGGCGCCATACTCGTACTTTAAATGATTGAATGACTTGACTTTTTCCCCCTAAACATTTTGCAAAAGCGCAGGGGTACCTGAATTTGGGTTTTCCTTTTCTGTTTGTTTTTCTATTTCATTAATTACCTTTATCACCGTTTTATTAACTAGATTGTCCTTTACAAAGTAAAGGGAAAGCTCACAATTACTCACATGATTTTGAATGGTACCGATAATCCAAGGTACTGTGCGGCTTGACGACAAGATAGATTCAAATAACGCCTCGTTGGGCAATTAAATTATATTGAGGCCCACTGAAGGACAGTTGGTCCCAGAAAATTGCTCCTACTATGATCATACGATATGTCACGAAATAGTTCTTCAGAAACCATAATTTACCACACCAATGTTTTTTGTATTCTGGACCAAATGACTCTTCTTTATCATTCCAAGGCTTCTGTCGAATTAGAATACATTCTTTGAAGGCATCTACATAGTCTTATATACATGAAATCAAGCAGTAGTAAAATCATTTTCTTATTCTAACATTTCTGTTTCTATCTGTGTGGTGTTATCCTATTGATAACACGCCCGGATACCATCATGTTTGTTCCTATTTTTCCACCAAGATTCTGCATCCTAACCCACCTTGACAAGCTCTAAGTAGTGCGCCATACACTGCACATGCATCTGTCTTAATCGTAAAAGCGGATGGCGCTTCATCTCAAAAGGCAACTAACAGTCTACTCCTCTCTCTGAATATGCAGCCAAAGAATGTGTATCAAGTACGTAGTCTGCATCAATTAGTCCATAAAGACAATCAACATTATTTCTAAAAGCGTCAAAGCGGTCTAAACTGCCATCCCAAATGACACATGAAGGTAGGACTTGACGCCTCTCATCCTTTGCAGCTGACATTGCATTTGCCCCTCCCTTAATCATCTTCATGAAGGTGCTATGATGATCTGGTATTTTTTGTTAATCTACACCTGAAGAATTTGAACATCCTCACAGAAGCGTTTGACATCATTCCTGTAACCTTCAAAATCTCTAGTTTTGGCAATGACGCCTGCTTGAATTTCTTTGAGAAGAAATGGTACACATAAGCTCTTTGAACGCTTCAAAATCTTCAGTGAATTCTGATGCATCCTTCCTGGATATGGTTCTACTCGTAGATCCAATCAAAGCAACAGCCAATGTCCTTTCAAATAATGATATTTCAATACTATCATGTTTTCTGCGTCAAAACAATCAGTTTCTCAAACGTAGATGGATTATCATTACTTTCTCTAGCACAATAACAAGTTAATCCGTAGTAGATTTCTCTTTAACATACCTTTCAAGCTTTTTCCCAAACATATTTCGTGCATCATTGAATCCTGAAACCAGAGTAGCGTAGCTGCTGTTGTAAAAACAATTTGCTAACCCTATGTGGGTCCAGATAAGATAATTGGATCATGCACTTAGCATAACGGAGGTTAATAGAGATGATTAATGACATAGAATTATTATTGATAAGTTACAAAATGCTATTTATTTAAAACTGTGAACTTTTAAGTTAGTTTATTACAAGCTATCTTGGCAGTCATTCTATTTGCTATCAAACATCCTTCTAAACTTCTTTCCAAACCTTCTTGTGAACCTTTACAATTCTAGATTTGTCAACATGGCAAAAGATGAACAACCAATGCTCTTGTAAAGCCTAGTTTAGGTATATTTGATAACTTCAACTGAAATTTGGCGATTGACGTATCCCTAACCTTGTTATAGATATGGGACTCTCAGACCAACAAGGCATAAGGATCAGGTTCAAGGTTAGGAGTTGGATTCACCTCAATACAATTGATTCTTCCATGGAACATTTGTAGCATTTCCGTACAAACATGTTTGACACTTTGGCGGTGTACAATGGGCTGAATTCCCTTGTAAATGTCCAGCTTTCAAAATGTTTTTTAATGTTTGATAGCACATGTGCTAGCTTGATTTGCCACACTGTCAATGTTTCAGTATGTCTGACTTGGGTAGGTGTCTCTTCCTCTGATGTCACTTACAAGGGATAATGTAATGTCTGGTAGCTTGACAAATTATCTTATGCAAATCTTAAAGTAATTAAAACCTGGTCCTGATCTCTTTATTGGAACATTGCTTTGACTCAACGAAATTGTTCGGGAGATTTTCCATTGTGCCAAGACAGTAACGCCCTGATTATACGTGTGATACATTGCATGCTGTCTGGGTCATTATTCCTCCTCATCAATTTTTTGCGACATGATGTGGTGGAGCACATAAATAGGCAATTCTGGCACAAGGTAAGTACCGAGGATGTCAAATCTATGGGTCCTACATCTTCGTTATACGATGTCTCTGATGTATTGCCAGATCACAGAACCTGATTGCGGAAACTACTTGGAAAATATGCATATTGTAAATCAGAAACGTTCTATCTTTTTATATCCTACTTCACCATGACTAAGGAGATGCACAATTTGCTTTGCTATCCTCATCACAAATTACTGTCTGTAAGAATTCATGTGTTTCAAAGTTAAAGTCAACAGTGATTGGATTTCGCAATGTAAAACACACACACACAACAAGTGCTGATGCAATGAAAATGAGCAAGCATAAATGCAAGTGCTTTACTCCTGTAGTTACCTTTGAAGTTAAGGCAGTCTGGGTCCTGTGAAACTGACAATATACATTATTTCTAAAATAAATGTATGCTATAAATTATTATTTTGTGTAAATTCTGAGCGTATAATTTGATTTTCTGCGTTCTATCTTTGCAATTAAAGGAATGGTGTACCTACATTGGCAAACACTTTTCTGAACCATTAAGGCATTAAGATGTGCCAAAGATATTCTAACATATATTTTAGGTTATCTAATTAGAAATGATTTAATCGCCAATGCACTTGTTTAGAAAACTTTAAACATTTTTGATAAAAGTAGCTGAAAAATTGCTTTATCAGTCTACGTTCAGCTGGAAAAAGAAAAATTTATAAATTATCGTAATATCTTACCATACATTTTCTCATTATTTAAAGGGAAATAGAATTGTCATGAAAGTACACAATGATCAAATTCACTCATTCTGGAATCAAAGTTTAAAATTGCAAATTTAAATTAAAAAGTATACTGAAAAGGAGTCAAACTTTCTTCACAGAGAAAATACTCCTTTGCATGTAACGATAAAAGAATTCATCACATTTGCATGGATTTATAACAAGATACATTACAACTTTCTCAACAATCCTTCAAGTTTTAAAGTTCTAAGTTAAGAAGTTTTTAAGAAATACAAGGGTAATGAAATTTTCCAATACTTGACATTGATATTTTACTACTTCTCATTGCTAATTTTTATCAAATCACGTACTTCCATATCATCAAAGCCATAATGACGAATTTCTTTCAAGTTACGATATTATGTAAAGGATAATATGGCATTCACTCCAATCCTTATGATTTCCTCTTTTTCTTGTTCATTACATCGGTAACCAGCACCCAATAACGAGAATGCAACTGCGTCCAATTAATTCTTTTCAGCAATCCTCAATGCACTTTGATAAGCATCTCGTAACAGTTGATTTCTGATATCCTTGTTGCACACATTTTTCGGGGCAACGGCAAAGATTATATAAGGGACATGTAACGATCAGTACTTCTTTTGTTCTTGACCCACAATGACAGCATTGCCCGGTTGACAACATATTTTTATGTTTGGTAATGTTTGTAATTTCTCAACATCCATCTTAAGAATTTCACCTCCGTGTTTAGTAATGACTCTAAGCACACCAGTGCAGCCGGTACAACATTTGTTGGATGCCACCACAATACCTATTCTGGAAAATGTTGACGATGAAAACGATGCAAGCGAACCCTTGTGAATCACATAGTTGACATTGCAGTGATTAGCATGTGTATTTGGAGGTGCTGCGCCTACGTCATCAGCAGTAACATTAATTGATGGATGACAAGATATTGATCTTTTAGTGTATGTTTTGGATAAAAGTTACTGTCTTGTCAAGTTTTGCCATTTCATTACACAGAATTTCAAGCAAAAGAATAAACAACTTCAAGACTGCTACAGTTTTTCATTCGTCTTATTCGTTTCCACATGATTGAAAGGGAAGTACAAAGGAGAGAGCTATAATGATGAAAGGCAAATGTGTATGTGTGTGTCGTATGTTGTTGTTGTTGTTGTTGTTGGTACGTCATACTACAATGTAGACCAAGGAAAACAATAATTGTGAGGAAAGATTACAAGGACGAGAAATGAGCTTTGACCATATACTAACAATAGGATGCTACCAAGTTATTCGTGTAGCTCAACCAGCAACTAATCACGAAAAGGATTCGTGGTGATGATGATGTTGCTATCATACTTTCTCAATTATTCAAAAAGAAGGATCTATTTTTGGATACAAAAAATGCAATCATCACTTTTTTGTTCGGGGGAGAGAGCGATTATTGTATTATTCATAAGCAAAACATTCCATCAAAAACATGTAACAGTTACCCCCAAATTTGCCCTGACTGAGAATATCACCACCTCAAACACTTGGAAACGACCACTCCACTTAAAAATAATACATATTGTTGAAGAAAAATTCATTCATGCCTCATTTAATGCATTACAATGATAAATAACGCTTGAGCACCAAACTTGGAAGTATAAAATATATTTTACTATACTTTCAAGGCATCGACATTAATTATATTTTCTATAAAATGTGAATAATTATTAGACAATATGTAGCCACTTCAATTGACTTGATAAAACTAGTCAATGTTTAGAGAGCCTACTCTTTATGAAGATACCGTTCCAACCATCAGGGGTCATCAGTAAAAACTTGTCCTTTCAAAACAATTTTTGATTTAAGAAATTCAAAAAATTGGGAACAAGAAATATGATAAAAGTGTCAAATTTTGAACTTCTGGACCTTATCATAATCAAGATCCCTCAACCTGGCTGTAATCCAGCGGAATCTTTCATCCAATTATCTAATGTTACAGTCTTAACACTCTTTTTAATTGTTAAATATTAGCATTCTTACGAAACAAACTTTAAGCACATGACGATTAGTCATATCATGGCACAGAATTTCTTCTATAATGTCAGAATTTTGAAAGGGAAATATATGATAGTGCACAATGCTAAATTCACTCATAATAGAAATAGAGTACTAATTTGAAAGTTAAAAATAAAGTATTTTTGTAAAGGATTAATCTTTCTGCAGAAAAATTGTACTTTGCAGGTAACAATCTTCTCCTTACAGCAGATGACATATGGAACACCAGCATCGACGAATGCTTGTCCAATTTCCTTGGAATAACATGCAATTATCATCATTAAATAAATATTTTGAGCTTGATACACATCCTTAATGTGCTGAGACGTGATCGGAGACAAATCACCCTGACTGCATTCTAAATATAATGCCCCTTCGTCACCATGACAAATAAGATGTCCAATTCGTGTCTTGGTTTCCTTTTTATCCCAAATTACTCTCTGTAGGGACTCATGAGTGGCGAATTTAATGTCAATACAAACTTGTTTTGGCAATGCATTTGTCAATATTTTTAAAATATCTTTTCTTGTTATCGTCATGCTCGGGAATGATCGTAGTATCTTGTCATTGTAGCATACCACATGTGGATCTGCAAGCAATACTACAATCTCATCACATTCTATGATTTCGCCATTTCCATTAGATCCTTGATGATCAAAGGAGGATGACATCTATCCAATCTATTCGTATCTTTCCAAGACAATCAATGAGCTGATTTTGGAAATAACATACACTTTGGTGTCAAATCGAGAAAATGGACCTCGACTTTATTCCACGTGCATTCTCTGGCGAATCTTTTAATTTCTTGTTCTTTTTTTAATTGCCCCACAACGACTGAAATTAAGAATTAACCACGGTATGGATTTATCGGGTAACTTACCAGGAAAAACATACCAAAGACCAATTTTTTTGGCTACCACTCATGGTCGTCGAATTGTGTCAAACGTCCACTGAAGTAGAACTCACTATGCCCGTAAAATTGTCGAAAGCACCATGCCATAATGTTCTTGTTATCGGAAAAGCTTTGCAGGGAAAGCAAAAAGAATTAGCAAGCACTTTCGTACCCTGAATTAAGTAAATGTGCCTGTAATAAGACATATTTCAAAGCTTTGGCGTATGTCACATCATCAATTATGAAGATACAATTGGTTTCTTCAGAATTTGATTGCTGGAATTGAGGTGATTCAACAGAGCAACTCAAGGATTGTTGTTTTCTGTGATAAAGAAAAAGGAATTCACACAGGGGCAAAAATATATTTACAACTAATTTGCCATTTCTATTGTGTCAAGTACTTGGGGAAAAAATCTTGAAGGCTATCATTCAAATTGGACCTTCCTTTATGCAACGATTTCGGATGGCAGCAAAACTAGCAACACTTCGTGAATTTGATGCTGTCATGACCCAATTACAGGCAGTTGAATATGCAGCATAGGCATATAATGCATCAATTTGAGAAAAGATATATTTTGGATTGCTAAGTCTCTAGTGATAGTAACATTGTCTAGAAATGAATAAAAAAGCGGACTTGCAAACAAACAGCTGATTATGTGGGTAGTATAAAGATGAAGTGTGGACATGTTTACGCTTGCAAATTGCCCAGCACAATTATTAATGAGAGAATTGTTTCTCTTATTGTCCATGTGAGATGCTGCCAAGGAAGTTAAACGTTAATGAAGTCAGGAGGGAGCCAAGTCAAAGAAACTCGGTTATATGCTTCAAATAACTGCAATGCTAGTGAGATGAATTTGTATCTAACCCTTTGATCCTCTTGCCACACGAAAAAAGTCTTCATTATGTGAATTACAGTTAGTCTATATCTTTGAAAACAAGAAATGGTTTTCAAAAATGGGTTTTAAGCTTAATCTTATCATCCTCTTTAGCCAAGTACTCACAATCATATGTTGATTTTTAACTTGACTCTTAATTCAATTAAGGAGGAGGGTTCAGGAAGAAATGCGGGCATAGACTCATAATTTGACACGGAAAATTTGACTCGTAAGTAGAAACGTTCCATGGTTAGCACTAGAATCTGTATGATAACAGAAAGAGCACCATTTACCAAAAGGATCAAAATTACAGGGTTCAAACCCAAGGAATTGCAAACACTTTCAATTGCTTAACCAGTCTACTTTCAGCTGGTAAAGCTAAAATATATAAAATATCACAATATCTTACTATTCATTTCCTCATGATTTAAAGGGAAATAGAATTGTCATGAAAGTACACAATGATCAAATTCACTCATTGTGGAATCAATGTTCAAAATTGCAAATTTAAATTAAGAAGTATACTGGTCCAGGATCAATCTTTCTGAAAAATAGAGAAAATCTCCTTTGCATGTAACAATTATAAGAATTCAACGCATATACATTGATATATAGTATTAAACTTTTCAACTTTCTCAAAAGAGTCCTTCAGTTTTTATGAACTATATGTTAAGAAACGTTCTAAGAAATGCAACGGAAATAGAATTTTACAATCAATGTTATATAGACTTTTTTACAACTTTTCCTTGCAAATTTTTATCAAATCATGCACATCCTTATCACTATAGCCATAATGATAAATTTCTTTCAAGTTACGATATTCCGTAAAGGAGAATATGGCATCCACTCCAATCCTCATGATTTCCTCTTTTTGCTGTTCCTTACATCGATTACCAGCACCCAATAAAGAGAATGCAACGGCGTCCAATTTATTCTTTTCAGCAATCTTCAATGCATTGTGATACGCATCTCGAAACAACTGATTTCTAATATCCTTGTTGCGCACGTTTTTTGGTGCAACGGCAAAGATTATATAAGGGACATGTAACGATCCGTAGTTATTTTCATCATGACCAACAATGACAGCATTGCCTGGTTGACAACGTATTTTTGTGTTTGGTAATGTTTGTAGTTTCTCAACATCCATCTTAAGAGTTTCACCTCCATGCTTAGTAACATCTCCAAGCACACCAGTGCAGCTTCTACAGAATTCATTGGATGCCACTACAATACCTACTTTTGAAAACATTGAAGATGCAAAGGATACAAGCGTACCCTTTTCAATGACATATTTGATATCGTCCTGAGTAGCATGTGTATTTGGAGGTGCTGCACCCATGTTGGCAGAATGTACCAAAATGACACAAGGGTTCGACACAACCTCATGTTGCAGGACGCTGTTGTACCCATCCAAGGATCTTTCTAGTTCGTGTCGTGTTTCGCATTTTTTGTTCGGTACGAAATCATGTTGTTTGGCAAGCTCCATAACTTTCCAGCACTTTTCCTCATTGTTCGCTTGATTTTGAATAGTTCTTGGGTTACCATTCCCTAATAAGACAAATAGATCCGCCTCACGCTGGGACATTGTCTCAACAACCCTTCTCTCATTTTTACATGCGTCACGTAAAAAGATTTTTTCTTCAAGTTCTTGAACGGAAGGTGCTATGACTTGTTTATAGCTCGAATTGAAGGGTTCCACTTGAGGACAACACTTTGCAAACAAAGTCACCATATCTTGAAATGTCAACGGCTTCAATTCCATGGTAAAGCATCTTGTGGGCATTTTGATTTTTAGGTCCTTGCTGATAATCAAAATTTTGATATCAATATTCTCCTTTGTCAATCTTTCAAGAATGTCTGGTAAAATTGTTTCATGATAATTTTCCATCTTACGAACATCCACAACCAAAAATAACTCCATGTTTTTCCAATGTCGTATGAAATTTGAGATCCAATGATCAAAATTCCTTCCTTCTTCGCGAATCATTTGCCATAGCTGTTGAAGTAGCGAATCAAGTATGTCGTCATGACTTGGCGTCTCATGATGTCCACTAGGATTGTGTAAAGAAAGTAAACGAGGTGGAAACCAAGCGACAGAATCGAATATCCTACGTTCCAATCCAAATTTTGCCACGTAAGTGGCCAGAGTTGACTTTCCGATACCAGGATGTCCTGTCAAGTGAATGATAGATCGATGATAATTGCGAATGATTAGAAAGACTTCCTTTCGCCGACCCAAGAAATTAGATGACAACCTTGGAAAGCGACGTAAATTGGAGTTAGAATCCAAATTCAGAGTCTGGGATTGTGTGCTAGTAGTCAAAGTTTTCGTAAATGTGAAGCGAATGTTATGGTCAGCATTGTCACTAGAAAGTAAAATGAATTGTTCCTCTTCCTTTGCCACAGATGATGGTTTATGTTTCACAGCTAGCTGAGCAACACGGAAGGATTCTTGGATCGTATCTTGGGAGAGCTTCTGATAAAACATTTTAGCAAATGTCGTTACGGCAATATCACTTATTTTCTGCTTACAACAAATAACATGAGAAACACCAGCATCGACAAATGCTTGTCCAATTTCCTTGGAATGGCATGCAGATATCATCATTAAACGAATATTTTGAGCTTGATACACATCCTTAATGTGTTGAGATGTGATTACATCAAGATCACCCTGATTCGTTTCTAAATTTAAAATACCTTCTTCACCATGACAAATAAGATGTACAATTCGATTCTTGGCATCCTTTCTATTACAAATTACTGTCTGTAAGGACTCATGAGTGGCAAAGTTAAAGTCAATACAAACTTGTCTTGGTAAAGCATGCGTCAATATCCTCAAAATATCTTCTCTTGATATCGTCATTCTAGGCAATGATTGCAGTATCTTGTCGTCATCGCATCCGCCTAGTGGATCTGCAAGCAATACAGCGATTTCATCACATACTACTAGCATTGTTTCATCTATTTCATTGATAGATCCTTGATGATGAAAGGATGACATCTTTCGACAAATGAAATGAAATCGTCGTACCCTCCCCCTTCTTGCTGTCGCACGAATCCATAAACACACTTCGATCTAAAGCGTTAACTATGTTATTTAAGCCTCGAGCTGGAATGCTTCACGCGAATTTAAACATAAACCGTGCTATTATTTCTCTTTCGAACTTTTTAATAACCCCTTAGGTGCTGTTAACCATAAACCGTGGTACACCAACAAGTAGTCAAACTTCGCTACAAAAAATCTTGAACTACAACCTGGTCGTTTTCTCAGAGGAGAATTTCTCCGCCAGTCAAACACTACGGAGCAGTATTCTATGTAAAATTTCACGGGCGGAGAAATTCTCCGCGGAGAAAACGACCGGGCCCTGTGAGTTCCCGAAAAGGAAAAACCAAATTTTCTGCACTTTTGCAAAATGACGTCATGTTTTTCAACCAATTGAACTTGATTGTGTGTGCCAAATTACTACCTTTGCAAAAAAAGCAACAGTAGAAACGAGTGGTGACTATAAGGATCTATTTTCAGTCTAATTATTGCTTATGGTAAGTGACGAGCGGTAAAAGTGGGATTCGGAAAAACCGAAATTGGAATTATCTTTCTTAAATTCAGGTTTAGGTGTAACACCTGATTTCTACATGGCTTTGGCATGGTCAGAGCTTCCAAAATTTTGAAAATTTGAAGTTTATAGCATGAAGATGGCAGAAATGTAACAACACCCCAAAGAAGCAAACGTGTTTTAAGGAGGAACAATTCACAGCCACTCATATGGCTGATTATGATGCAAATGCCGTATTGGCAATTTAAGGTAAAGTAAATAGCAATTCTCGATGCTTCATGACTGATATGTACTTGAAATGTTGATTTGGGAAGTTGGAACAACTAGTTGTCACAGATACCGATCGTCATGGAAGCGTTGCAACTAGATATTTTTCAACTACGTGAGATAAATATGGACAGGTACGTTGCAGCGCCAGAGCTTGCTATGATTCGATACTTTCAAATTTGGCATTGATTATTAGCAAAAACTTGGTGAGGCTTCAAATCACCTGTTTGAATACGTCAGTAATTCAGAAATTGTGGGAGGATTACATTTGAACTAGCCCTTCAGTCACACAACAATTCAAGCAATAGTTGGTATTGGAATATCCCTTACGTTCATTCATATCACTAAATTATTTGTTAGGTTAATCATTAAGGATATATGGATATTCACAAAGAACGTGAATTATCAAGTTTGTGAGGCAGCGATAAGTTAAGAGTAATTTAGTAATCACAACTTTTAGTGCATAATGTCTGTGCTATTGTCTCTCTTCATCTCTTTACCATCTGAATAGAAGACTTGCAAGCTTGTTTGAAAGTGGGTACCTTATTGTCATTTCTATTAATTGTTGTAGTTGAAGATTTATTTGGAAATATTTATCATTACCCTTTTCATTCATTCACCATTCACGTTTTGAGTCAAGATGACTGATTTAAGCATGAGTTCATGGTCCATGTGTTGAATAACCTACCAACAGATTATGATTTCAGGTTGCCATGTTGGAAAGCAGGATTGGAGATGAGAAAGTTCCATTAACTGTTAGTGAAATAAGATCAGAGTTGAGCTTGCATTTTGAAAGATTAAACAATCATTCAAACATTGATAATGGTGAAGCTTCAAATGAAATGGCGCTTAATTGTGAACAATTCAAAGGAAAATGCAGAAATTGTGGTAAAATTGGACATAAATTGTTCCAATGTTAATCAAGGATATCAAAATGGCGGTAATAACGGTGGAAATACAAGTGGAAGCATTTATTGCACTTACTGTTGCAAGCCAGGACATGTGAAACAAAACTGCCTCAAACTCAAAAAGAAGGAATACAAACTACAATCCCTCTGGTAACAGTAATCACAGTAATCGCAATCAAGAAAATGTTGATTCACAAGATATGGCCTTTACAGCAACGTCGGATGTTGAGAAGTTTGATAATGGCATTTGGGTATGTGAGAGCGGTGCGAGCTTACATTATTGTGTTTCTGATAGGGGTATGTTCAATGTCAGAGATATTAATGAATATATTAGAGTCGGAAATGGTAATCTCTTAGTTGCGACTAAGATTGGAAACCTCAAGTTAGATGTCACTTAGATCATTGGAACAAACTTCACTATCACTGTTTAAGATGTTAAATTTGTCCCTGACCTTTGGGTTGGATTATTCAACATCAATCAAGCGTTGAAGAAGGCTACAGGATCAGCAATGAAAACATAATCATCTCATTAAGTAAGGGGTTGAATAAGATCACATTTGGCAGATTCTTCAAATCTAAAGATGGAACAGTTTCGGGAATATTAATGAGACCCTGTGACAACTCAGTTGCTTACACTTTTTTAAATGGCGTTGCCAAGAAGGGAATTGAGGTTAATAAGTTTTCATAAAATGTTGGGGCGTTGCGGTTCAGATAGGTTGGAAAGGATTTAAGACATGCGAAGAATGGTAGACAGAAGAACATTAAAAAAGAGTGGAAAGGAAATAGTCAAGTTCCTGGTGAAAGGCTTTACATTGACATTAGCTCCGTCAAAAATGCTAGCTACGGTGGATCTAAATTGATGATTATACTGATTATTGTTGGAGTCAATTCTTCAAATCAAAAAGGTATGTTGAAAGATAAAATGAAGACAATATTAAATGATTTGAAACTTGCAAGAATTGAAGTTAAATAAGTACGGTGCGACAACTCTGGGGAGAAGAAGACCTTTTACAACTATTGTCATCTAAATGGTGAATTAATTAAATTCGAGTTCTCTGGACCAAGGACTCCACAAAGAAATGGTAAAGTTGAGAGGAAATTCCAGACTCTTTACGATCGAATCCGCGCAATGTTGAATGACGCAGGGCTAGAAAATGAGGTCAGATCTGGAGTATGGTCTGAATGTGCAAGCACTGTCACTGTCTTATCTAACATAACATCCCTTAAGGGTCAAGATAAGGTTGAGGTCCCCAAGCCTTTTTGGCAATTCCATTTTGCAATTGGGTGTATATTCCACAGTAGTTAATTCCTTGACCCTTTCTTTAGTATCATATATATATGCCTTGTCTACATAACCATCATTATGTGCAAGGTGGTCTTGAATTCTGACCCCTAGTCATGCTGCTAGAGATTTAAATCTTTCTTTGCTTACAGAGTCTCTTTGGATCCTGTTGATGATTTAAATGGATGTGTTTATACCTGGTGAGGTAACCCGGTTTTGATGTAGGTATTTTTGTTTTATCTTTCAATTTTCTTTCCATGGAAAGTTTGTAGCCTTTCCGTACAAACCTGTTTGACACTTTGGCGGTGTACAATGGGCAGAATTCTTTAGGAAGAGTCCAGCTTTCAACAATATTTTTAATGTTTGAACAGCATATATTCTAGCTTTATTTGTCACACTGTCAATTTTTCAGTAGGTCCTGCAAGGGATGACGTAATGTCTGGTATGAGTCATCTACAGTTTCAATGTTTACTCTACGTGCCTTCAATTTAATGCTTGACCAATTATCTTATGCAAATCTTTAATCTATTAAAACCTTGTCCCTGATCTCTTTATTGGAACATTACTTTGACTCAACGAAATTGATCAAGAGTATTTTCCATTGTGCCCAGACAGCAATGCCACAACTATAAGTGTGATACACTGCATGCTGTCTGGGTCATGATTCCTCCTCATCAACTTTGTGCGAGCAAACAAATTGGCAATTCTGGCACAAGGCAAATACCGAGGATGTCAAGTCTATGGGTCCTACCATCGTCATTTTCACTATAGGATATCGCTGATGTATCATTATTGCCTGATCACAGAACCTGATTGAGGAAACCTGGAAAATATGCATTTTGTAAATCAGAAACATTCTATCTTTTACATCCTACTTCACCATGACTAAGGAGATGCACAATTTTCTTTTGGTATCCTCAACACAAATTACTGTCTGTAAAAATTCATGTGTTTCAAAGTTAAAGTCAACAGTGATTTGATTTCGCAATGTATATTCATCAGAATCGTTAAAATTAAAATCGCTTCTTGTCAACGTCAACATCGTATCCCACTACGGTTTCTGCAAGTAACAATACGATTTCCTATTAATAATTTTGATGACACCTTTTGATCTATTAATACACTTCTAATGATTCCAGGTCGTGGAATGAAATCGTACCTGATACTACGATTGTTGTCTCACGAAGCAAAAAATCTACATTATTTGATTTTCGGCATAATAACAAATGTCAAGCATAAACCATTATTTTTATTGTGCTGTCATGTACGATGAAACAGGAATTTCTTTCCATGTTTTTAATTGCCCCAACCATTGGTGTAGTCGATACAGACTTGTTGGATTGTCGATACCAAAGAATATGCAATTACACAATTTTTGCGTTGCCATGCTTTCTACTACAAATAATTTATGGTAGATAATCCTCGAAAATGCGATAAAATAAAGTTTCGAACATGAAGAACCAGCTTGCATTGAAAATTGTTTAGTCTCGTCGCGAGCTAGATTTGCGACTCAATCGAGGCACTTCCGAACG
>CAAAJI010000795.1:0-11954 GCA_900642245.1 Fragilaria radians | reverse complement strand
TTCTTATAGCCCAGGCAGTGGATGGGAAGAAGTATTCAAAGGGATTATCTTCCTCCAAGTTTTCCTGTTCCAAGTCAAATGATCTGAGCATATTATTGACCACTTTGTGGACTCGCTCAGTGATTGCATTTGCTTGAGGATTATGACTTGTACTCGGTTTGGCTTTAATGCCATAGTTCTTACGCATTTGCTTAAACTCACGTTTCAATTTGCCCCCATTGTCAAAGACAATAAAAGGAGGACAGGGATTAAGCGCCAACCAGGTATTATGAAACAAATCCTGGATAGGAGTATCCGTTTTAGAATTGGCTTGGATAATCTCAAACCATCCAGTGGCTGGATCAATCATAGTGAGAGCAAGCAGAGAGTGTGCTTTAAGTGGGGTTTTTATGGTAAGAGGACGCACCAGATCCACACAAACCATGACCCAAGGGTCTGATTCTGCTGTCTTGGGAGGCAAGAGGCCATATTTCTTGCGTTCCTACTTTGTGAATTGGCAGACTGGACAGGTGGAACAGAAACGCTCCACATCCTGTGTTATACCAGGCCAAGTCACAGTGTTCCTGATAGTCTGTTCAGTACGAGTTTGTCCTGGATGAAGTAAATATTCATGGTACCAGGAGAGTACTCTTTGTCTTAAGGACTGTGGGATATATATTTCATCCTTAAAACATAGGAGGTCATAGCCTTCAATGTTTTGCATAGAGTAGTGGGCTTGTGATAACCCTTTTTCTCTGAGTCCTTGGACTTTCATTTGTTCCTTAAAGATTATGGTCCATTTGCTGCACTTAGCACTAAGGAAAGACTATACTTTCCTTTGACCTCAATTATTATCTTATTATTGTGATCACGTGTGTCCTACTGTTAAGAAAATTGCTGACTCCCTCTAATGTTATTAAATATATTTTCAGAGCTATGCTGAAATAGGTGAGAGGTAACCGCTGTGCTGAAACAGGGGAGATGTGACCTGGAAAATACCAGGTAACCAGAAAATGTTTGGGGGTACCAGCTACCAGTTATCAAGTGACATAAAAATATCTGAGATAAACGATAACAGTTACCAGGTGAGCTAGGTAGGTAAAAGAAATGACAACTGGTATAAACGCATGATAGATAAACTTGATTAGAACATTATTTCAGCATTGGATAGAGGCAATGATGAAAAAAGGCACAGTAGAACAAAATGTGCAAGCATGAAAAAGCTGCTGATGGATAAAGAAATAGAAAATCCTAATCAATGTTTGTTTTCCAATGTTTGGACTCTTCAAACTTGGTAATCCCTAACCCTAAGACGTATTGAATCGCTTCTTGTACCAAATACTAGGTAACCTCCAATAATATGGGAAATACCAGTTACTAGTTTCCAGGTATCTCCATGATGTGTTACCAGTTACAAAAAAATCGGAGATATGAGTTACCAGTTAGTATTGTGGGTGTAGAGTAATCATTGCAAATGTTTTATCTTACCCTTGGAAAGAGATATGAAATTGGTTAAGTTTGAATAAAAGTCAATAATGAGAAAAATGGAAGTATGATATGTGTGTATCTGTTTTTCACTTCGCTTTTTTTTCTTGTTGGTATCACTTAATTTCTTAGCCCAAACCTTAGTAATGTTTTACTCTGTTGACATGTCGAGATGCTATCCGAATTTCTTTTCATGTTTCATTGAAAGCATGTTGGTTCAAACACGATAGACAGCCAGGAAATGTTAGAATATTATCAGGATGGAAGGTGATAAACCATCCAGGGTGAGATTCTTTAACTACAAACGAACGAAAAAGTATAACGCCGAAATTCAGAGTCGAAACAATCACAACTCCATTGATTGGAGCTTGAGAAACAAGCACATTGTCGATTATGAGGTCACGACCACGAATCTAGCCAGAGACGAAAGCTTTGAAAACGAAGTACAAGTCGGAGCCTTTGCTGTTGGTGGTAATTTCGGAGATATGGAACAGCGGAGTTTGCCTGATGAAGGCTTAGCCACAACAGAATCAACGAGAAACTTCGCAGCAATTTCAATCACCAGTGCTTGTCTAGTGAACGATGATATTGTGAATGCGGTTCCGATAAAGGGCTAGAGATGCAGGCTTATTTCAATTTTTTCATTATTACTATCGGTAGGCATTACCCTTGTTGTCATTCTCACACGTGGTGCCTCAAGAGATCCAAATCTTATCATGAGCAAAGATGCTTTCGTAGAAAGCCTTAAACCACTTCTGACCAAGACATCTCGTCAAGAATGGGAAATACCTGGATCAGTACCAGCATTGGCTCTTGATTGGTTATTGGTTACATCCAATTTTGAGGCTTACTCTTTTGATCGCCAAGTTCAGCGATTTGCAAGGCAGCATTTTATTGTTCAACTGAGGGGGGATCACGGAATCAAAACAAAGGTTGGTTAGTAGAACATGACGAGTGTAATTGGTATCAAAGTACCTGCAATAATACATGCGTGAATGGAATTCTGCAAGTGCTTTCACTGCCAAGCAATAATTTGAATGGATCAATCCCGAAAGAGATTTCTTTGTTGAGCTCCCTTGAAGCATTGGATTTGGATTCAAATAAGTTAACAAGTTCAATTCCAATGGAAATTAAAAGATTGTCATCACTGATCAGTCTCAATTTGGGAAATAATGCCCTTGAGGGTTCAATTCCTTCAGAAGTTGGAAGTTCGTACAAACTGAAGAAACTTATTCTACCCTGGAATTCAATTTCAGGAGAAATTCCAAATGAAATAACTGCGTGTCCTGAACTTATCTATGGCAATTCTCTATTAACAGGATTGATTCCAAGTGAAATTGGACACTATACAGATCTTACATATTTGGATCTTGGTGCCTCAAGTTTAAATGGATCCATTCCAAGTGAAATAGGTCAGTGTACAGAGCTAACAGCATTACGCCTTAGAAAGAGTAACTTGGATGGATCCATTCCAAGTGAAATAGGTCAGCTTTCAATACTTTCTGAGTTGAATCTTGCTCTCAATCCTATTTATGGAACAATTCCAAGTGAAATGGGTCATTGTACTGCACTTACATATCTGGATCTTGGTGCCTCAAGTTTAAGTGGATCATTCCAAGTGAAAAGGTCTGTATATGGAGCTTAAGAAGTAACTTCTGAGCAACTGTATTTTGGATGGTTCCATTCCAAGTGAAATTGGTCAGCTTTCAAAACTTTCTGAGTTGAATCTGGCCCTCAATCCTATGAATGGATCAATTCCAAGTGAAATTGGTCAATGTAAATCACTTACACATTTGGATCTTGGCAACTCAAGTTTAAGTGGAACCATTCCAAGTGAAATAGGTCAATGTACAGGTCTTACAACATTTAGTCTTCAAAAAAATAACTTGGTTGGATCCATTCCAAGTGAAACAGGTCAATTAACAGGACTTACTGTGTTGAATCTTGCTTTGAACCCCTTAAATGGATCAATTCCAAGTGAAATAGGTCAGTGTACAGTGCTTACATATTTGGATCTTGGTGCCTCAAGTTTGAGTGGATCCATTCCAAGTGAAATAGGTCTGTTTATGGAGCTCAAGAAGTTACTTCTTAGAAACTGCAATTTGGATGGCTCAATTCCAAGGCAAATTGCTGCACTGACAAATTTGGAAGAATTGAGTATTAGTTAAAATTATCTGACTGGTTCCATCCCTGAAAGCCTTTGCAATAAAAGAATGGTATTTGCTGTTGATAGAAATGTTGAATGCAGTTGTTGTTCTAAAGGAATTTTGAATCTCTAATCTTTGATGAATCAAAGCTGAATTTTGAAGCTCCAATCTTTGACAAATCAAAGTTACTAGGAAACTAGTGCATCAACTTGTAATTGAGTATTTGCATTCCTTCAACTTATCTTGCCAACAATCATATTTTTCAGTATTAAATTTAAAGTATTGCTGAATGTAGAAGGTGCTGCAACAGTGAATGGAATATGCAAAGGTAGATCTTCAATGCAATAAATTTAACTTTTAAGATGTATTGGTTTATATTTACAACACAATTGTGACTAGAAACCATACATTCTGAGGTCCAAGAATTGGTTCCAGAGCGGAAGGTCAATCTTTTTTTCACATCAAAATTGCATTGTAAATGATATTCAACATTTCTTTTGCCTCATTTATACCATGCTAGTTTTTTAATGTAGTAGCAATGATTTGAGCCACATGCCTTCACCCTGCGGATATTTATATTGACAGTCTTGGCCAACTTGTCATTTCCGTATCCGTATGGTTAAACACGTAACATCCCAACCAGCTGATTATGAGACAATGCTTGGAGAAGTAATTGAACATTTGATAGGTCTTGTTTGATGAAAGGTCTTGGAAACCTATTCCTCCAGGCACTGAGCATCCTGTGACTAGTTTGTCAGCCATAGTGTTTGAATATCTCCACTTTTGGAGAAATTCAAGCGTTTTAGGCGTTGATGCGTTACATAAGCCATTGTCATCAAGATTTGATGCGTATAACATATTTTTAACTCTAGGGGCTTATATGCTTATGTATAAGACCATATAGTGCCATAACGGACATTCTGTTTGAAAATACAATCAAATCTATTGCATGCTTCCTTTGCCTGCTTGATTTGTGTATGTCCAGGTTCTTTGGGTGACATAATATGTGCTTTTGGCCAGAAATTTGTCTCTCATCATTTCTTCATTGAATGTTTGGTCTTTCATCACAGTAAATTATCAGTCTATTGCATTTTTTAGATGCAAACTTCTCTCCACTTACTCTAAAATGCTATTCCATCTGTTGTAATCCTTTTTCATTAAGTTAATTCACTGTTCTGACTTTCCTGGCTTAGGTGTATGATGCGTGTTGACATCATTCAAATATGTGGTGTAAATTACTTTTCTCAGCATATTTTCTTGAAGGGGATATCAGATTTCCTCTGCATGTTTATTTACTTTTTGAGGGAGTAGGCTGGAGAGCATTAGCCATATATGTGGGCTTTTTCCAGACCCTTAACCTGTTCCATAAAATGTGGATTCATTGTTTTAAAATACTTCCCTTTCTTTCTATGAAATTATAATAGTTACATAGTACTTCACATGCTGTAAACACATGACCATGCATCCTTACAATATTTTGATGGACTCCAAAGGATAGGAGCTGAGAAACACTATTCTTAACTATCTGAATCTCCTACGTAATGTATAGAGTGGACTCTCACAGGCCCTCCAATTAAGGCCATGTATTCTAATGATTGGTCTTTGCTTCCCTTGTTATTGTCCATATTTCCAGGTCCTGCTCTAAATGGTGTATATCATGATTGACCTGCACATGAGTCACGAGCTTCACATGATCTCTTGGCAACTTAGGGTACACGTAGATCTCATTATCCAATTTGTTGCTAATTGCCCACGTAAATAATCTGCAATCTTGACTTTAAAATTTCGTTTTATAGATTGGAAAGATAAAGTGGAAAATAACTTTATACTGTAAAATATTATTTTGTGTAAATTGTGAGATTATAAATTGTTAAACTAAAATGTATTCTTATGAACATTCTGTAGATCTTCTGTTCAAAATATACTGCAGTATTGTTATACGTAGGATGTACGAAAGATATTCTCCATGGAACACAAAAGAACTTCAGTCGTATGGAGGTGGATCGAACTCCGAAACTTGACCCTGATCCTTATGAATCGTTAATTTTATCTTTGTCAAGGTTAGGGATATGTCACCACGAAAAATACCGATCAACCGTACAACTTGCAAAATTAGCATTATCAATATAATCCTTCTATAGATGATAGTCCATTGACAACTTGAAATTAGATCTCCGGATCTCCCGTAAATCAATTATGACGTGCATGCACATCGTCAACATTTGCCTTACTGCTTTTTGTACTGGAGATAGCACCAATTGCTTCATCCTTTAGTACTTGTTCCAATAAACTAAAAATCATTGCTCAAATGTGAGGTGGATCATTGAAATCACTACTAAATTCCATTCTCGCTGTGGCCCTACAATGCTAACAAAGTGCTTATCCGTGGATGCCATGAAGAGCATTGTATACACTGAACATATGACTACCCACTCCCCTTCGTAGCGTATGGCAGTCAAAAATCAAGGGTAGGATAGACAAACACCAGAAAATATGGTGTCAGCTGACTTCAACCACAATAATGGACCAACCACTCCAAACTTAGAGGGAGGGTTTACCACAAATGTGGATGTTATCCTCAGTAAGGAAGACATGCAAGCAACTACTGAAATGGCAAAATTGCAATTGTTTCACCATCGCTATGGTCACATACCTTTTCCCAGACTACAAGAAATCGCTTGTCACGTCCAGCTACCTAAACAGATAGCTACTTATAAAATACCCACCTGAATCAACAATCAACGAATCAAACCTGGTCAGGTAGTGGCAAGTGATTTTCTGGCAACTAAAAGGTACAAATATGCATCTGTGTATGTTGATTTATATAGTCATTACGGCTATGTCTACCTACAGAAGACAGCATCTGCCTCTGATGCTGTGGAAGGTAAGAAGGCCTTTGAAGAATGACCGGCTTAAGCTAGGGCTATGATTTCAGGAATCAAAGATGTCTATCAATACTTCTGAACCGTTTTCCAGGAAGGCAAAATAGGAAAAAAGAATGTTTTTTATTTGTACTGAAAGGGTAATTTCAATGATGAGAGCAGCCTCCTTTCACATGCGTGAAGAGCTCAAGACTAGAGACTCTGAAGCCAATAACGATACATTGGCTTGTATAAAATTGAACTAGAAATTTGGCTCTGAATCGGCACCTTCCTTTGCAATAGTAAAGTCTTTGGATTGGAATTCACCAGCTTTTATTTGAACAACGAGCAACAGATGATAGGGCTAGGGGATAGAGTGATTCCCTTCTGCGGAAATGTTGATGAATGGCTTATTTGGAATGAGAAGTTCCTTGCAAAGGCTAAGAGACATGACATTAGGATTTTTCATTGGGAAAATTTTTGATTCCCAATAATGATGAAGTTTTGATTAGATTTCAGATGAAGAACTCCTTGAAGTTTCTTATGGGAGCTCATTTTGAGTCTTGATGTGCACTATGCCACTGATTAGGCCTTTAGAAAAGTATCCCAATGTGGTATAGGTGAAAGAAGTGTAATTCAATTAATAATTAAAATCTTTTAGTTGTAGAAGTTAAATGATTCAATCCCTTCTAGGATTGAATCATTATCACTGAAATATCCAGAAAATCTTGAGTGCACTTTGGTACTTTTTACTAAGGTCCATTTTTGGTAGGCCGTTTTAACTGCACTGTTAGTTTAATTAATTAAGCTATGGGTTTAGATAGTGTGTTGAATAATAAGTGTTGGACCTTATTGTCTGCTCCAACTGTTTAAGTAAACATATTTCATTTTCCATAAGTAATTCTTAATGTACTTGAGGCTAGTGGGTTCAAACCTCACTAATATGTTTCTTTTTTTTGTAGTCCGCAAATTGCACAAGATCTGCTTCTGTATGTTTCCCTTTCACAGCATTTTTGACTTTTGCATATTTATTTGGCATACTAGAAACAATGATCCTATCCTTGTCAGCAATTTTTGCAGAATCGTTGTCATTTAGCTGGATGACGTTTTCCGCTTCTTGTCCGCTTTTGTTGACGTTTTTTTATTTGACAATCATTTCTTTGCTTCTAGCTGAAGAGTCATCTATATTTTTTGAGGTACCTGCGCCAAATTGCACACTAATGCAGTCTTTGAAGATGTTGAAGCATCCATCTCTTCATCAGAACAAGCCGAGTCTTGTAATTGCAATGCATTGATTAATGCTAAGATTGTCTTGATTTTATCCTTTTTAGAGGAATTAGTAGATCTTTTTGTGATTACACTTTAAGTGTGACGAGGCTCTCTGACACGTTTAGACGGAAGGTACACATAAGAAGTCCTCTTCTTATGTAATTATTGTTTCCTGCTTTATATTTCGATTTTTAAATGTTTTCAAGATGTCAGACTTAAGTGCTTTTAGAGTTCTAAACTAATTGCGGGAGGAAAGAAGAATGGCCGACCTTGAGTGAGAAATTCCTAGCCAAGGTCAGGTGTTCTAGAATCAAGGATGTCTTGTTGGGTAAGCAACATAGCTTCAAGACCTCAGAAGAGTTTAAAGATGAGTCAGAAGAAGGAAGAAGTACGTTGAAAAATGCTAAGCTCAACGAGTTGGCAATTACAGCCCAATATAAATCAAATTTTGGTCTTCAAGATTCTATCATTAGATAAGGTTGTATTTCCTTTCATCAACTTCATCACAACATGTTAATTGCCAAGATTAAACCCACTTTTCCAATCCTTGCTGATACTTAATAGATTCACCCAAAAGTTTGGTACATCCCCAACAATCATAAGTTCTACCTCAATTTCAATGTCTCAACGAATGAAGTAGATGAATCTGAACTTCTTGACAGCCTCAGACATGGCAACATATTCAGCTTGGTTACTGGATAATATGACTCTTCTTTACGCTTTTGAACGCCAATTAACAGGTACGTTATGCAAATAAACAATGAACCTGTCAAAATAATCCTTTTTTCAGGATCACCAGCCAAATAAATGTTAGAGAATACCTAACTCTCCCAATAATTGTGAGGTATGATAATGTGGGTGCAATTTTCATGGCAGAGAATTTGAACTCTGGAGTTGTTACCAGACATGTTGAAACTAGGTATCACTTTGTTTGTGAGCAAATTGTGGATGATTTCATCCAGATTGTCTTTGTTTCGTGCTGTGAAAACGATGCGGATTTGCTTACACAAAACATGTAAGTAACTTCTTGGGAAAAAGGGAAGATTTGAACAATTGAATATTGGAGATAGGTAGAGTATTGGATTGCATCACTAAGTTTCTTTAGTCTTAGTGATAGTTTGGTTTCACGTGGTGTTAAGCAAGGTAGTATGTTAAATGTGAGAACAGTGAAGAGAAGACATTCAGATTAGCAGTAGAACTAATTAATAATTATAGTGATTACAATTTAAGTTTGAAGAGGCTCCCGAACAGTCAAGTCCCTGGAGAAAATATTTGCTCTGACATTTGTTTCGTGCGAGATGTGCTTAGGACTGCGCTAAACTTGGTTCTTAGACACCATAGTTTCAAACATAAGAATTAAAGCAAAATGATTTTGAATCAATGAAGTTGATTGATGATACATTTTCATTACCGTAGCCCTGCAGTACAACGGAAACTGAAAAAAAATAGATAAGAAAAGTGTACCGTAAGTCTACGGATTGCATGGGAGGTTATACAAAATCATGTATGCCTGTAGATTTTTCCAAAATTTAATTTTTATGCTGAGCATATGATGCACAAAAATATAATGTTAATGTAGCTTCAAATAGATTTTAGGAATAGTACGCTAGGGTTTCTAACATGCAGCAACATTGCAGGTTATGTACAGTATTCCGCATGCAATCTACGACGCAAACATTGCATGGAACGATACGTGAATCATACCACGCTTTATGTGGAGACGTGTTGTTACCAATAGTAATAAGTCATTTTGAAAATATTCCAATAACAAAAATTCCCACTTCTTTCTGTAACAACTAAAAACGACAATCGAAAAAAGAAGATCCTCAATTGTTACAAAGTAATTCTTGACTCTCCAATATCATTAATTCTCCAAAATGAAGAAAACATGATACGGAAAAAGTAAAATTAAGGAGAGTCGACTAGTATTACTCCAGATGTTATCTTGTGTTGGATGGCATTGTATTGCTTTGAAACAGCTGACCCTGAACTTGATGCAGACCCAACAAGCTCTCCGTTTGAAATACCAAATTATTTGGCATCTTGGAAAACTACACAAATGGAAGGGAACCAAACAAATAGATTGGAAATTAATGCTTTTACAAAAATGGTGAAGAAAAAGAGGCAAAAAGAAAAGGTGTAATTTCCATTTTGGCTTAGTCAAAAGTGGTTATGAGCTATTTTCGTTAGCTAGTGCTACAGTGTCATGTGAGGGTCTGTTTTCTTGAGCTAAAGCCACTGTGACTGTAAGAAGATTGAGAATAAAAGACTATCATGTTGAAAAACAGAAAGTGGAGCTTTCATAATGAGTACAATTTATTGATATAATAGCAAATTGATAGTTAAATTGAATTCTGACAACACTAAAACACTCGCAGTTACTAAAATGTTGAAAGTAAATACGAGCTTGACATCAGGTAAGATTTAGTGATGTCAAGGTTGTATTTATTCACTGTCAACATTTCGTAAATATGAGCTTTATTTCACTAACTCTGGAAAGTAATGGCATCCAAGATGAAGGAGGGCATGTAATTGATGAAATGTTGAAAGTGAATACAACGCTGACATCAATAGATCTGGGCAGCACTCAATGCATCCATGATGAAGGAGCAATTCCATTTGCCAATGCGTTGATAGTGAATGCAAGCTCAATATCACTTCATCTGAAATTTGTGATAAAATCCTCATTGGTGAGGATGGAGCACAGGCTTTAGGGGGGATTCCAAATAAAATGTGGTTGTGTTACTTTGGATAGATATGATTAACTCTCTTAGAACAGATATTCTCTAAACAAAGGCCTTTTTCCAAAGTTATTTGTAACAACTTGAAATTCATCACAACGTAGCAACACACTTTTTCCAAAGGCTTGATGTAGTATGAAAATTCCACAGTAACCTTTGTTCTGGCTTGATGCTATGATATTGGACACCAGTGAAGCTAATGATAAAATTAATGAGAGATTGGATTGACGCCTACCAATGAATACCCTGGGAGTAAGTTGAATGAATTATCTTAAATCTTGACTATAAATTGCTTGGACAAGTCACTGCAAATAAGTAACTCAAAACTACAAGAGCAAATTTGCTGTTGCATTAATGTAATCTTTGTCAACAAAGATTGTTTTTTGTGAAAAACAACACAATTGGAACCTACTGCAAAATTACAGAATTTATTGGTTGTCCAATTTTCTAACATTCTACACATCCTTTATAGAACAATCAACAATAACTTGTGTTTATAAAATCTCTACCTGTTTGCGTTTTCTGTTGGGTTTAGAATATAACAAAGAAACATCAAATTCTTCACTTTCAAGTTGAGACATCTCCTTCTGATAAAATGAGACTCCAATTGCAATACACTTCCATTGACAATACTGCTCATCTTTGTAATATTTCCTTTGATAAATCTCATTCAATGCAACTTTGGCATCTTTTTTCAAGTCATCTTTAGTCTTTGATTGCTTAAATTCAAATATAAACAATCGTTTCTTATCTTCAAGCACAATAGCAATATCATAATGTCCATGTCCACTCCCTCTGTTTGATGATATCTTTGGACCACAAACTGCAATAAATATACCAAAAAAATACAGATGATAGTAATTTTCATTTTTTGTATCAAAATAAGAGCAACTTTGCAACATTCTCCTCATCAAAGTTTGCAGTGCAATAACATCAAACAACTCAGCTTTTAAAGCATTCATGATGTCTTTTTGAAATGAAGAGTCAATACTTCCAGAATCTGTTACACCAAATGAACATTTTACCCATTCATCTTTGATTTCTTGATTTGGCATTGAAACTTTCTTTTTGTTGTATGTAAGATATCCTGCATGAACAAAAAAGCTTAAAATCAAATTAAGGTTGATCAAGCATCCAAAAATCACCTTGGTTGATAATTTGCCAATTTCATACTCATGTCCCCTATACAATTGAGCCAAAATCTCAATCAATTTCACACTTAATACTGGTGTAATAATTGTACGAATTGAATCAATGTTTGCTGTTCGTACCCAATATGGCATACGCTTATGTGATTGAACATAATTCATAAATGACCACGGATTAATCATTTGATGAGAGCCCATATAATATCCATTATACCAATTCAAAGCATCTTTAATTCGCTTTTCATTGCCATTGAGAAAGGTTGTAATTTCCTCTTTTGTAAATCCAAAGTATTGCGAAAGTTTCTCTTTGTCACAAGCGTAAAC
>CAAAJI010000793.1:13442-25905 GCA_900642245.1 Fragilaria radians | reverse complement strand
AATTAATTCAATTCATTCCTGCCGGCAATTCAACTCCGACTAAGCATTACACCAACAAAGAATTGATGGTAAGTGATATTTCCTTCAGCTTAATCAATGGATTTAGACAAGCTCAAGGCTACTAGCTCTAGTATTATTTTGTGCTTTACTTTTGTTATCGTTAGTGCGTATCAAATTGCATCTAAATGTTCCTTCCAAATATTTGAACCAAAATCAGTTGACATGTTTTGCACCATAATCATTCTAATGTGTAAGGCCTTGTAAAATTGTTGTTACTCTATGTAATAATGATGGTGAAAATATAGGTTTTACTCTTGGCATTCGATAATGTTGGAATTGCAGTTGTTGAATCAAGGAAGAATGAATCCATGAATGTCAGAAATTTACATATCATTCTCCATAATTGAGGTAAAGGCAAGATTTACTGGAAACGCATTTGGATATGATTACCCTTTTTTTGAGTATCACCACCTATGAACATAGAACAAAATAATCTTTCTTCCGCTCTTTTCCAACAAAAGTTATTTCTCAATAGTGTGTACATCTCAATTCTATTCATGAATAGTATCAAAGTTATTCAATTTCATTGAAATACAATGTCATCATCCCAAACTTTTGCAATGTGTTAAAATAATGTACTGTGACGGATAAATCACATTGTAAGGTTGTATATTATATCCACTACCATTTTCGAGAATTTATCCATGTTATGCACAGGATTCATATAGCAAGGTTGATCTCTTTTTAGTTGGACTTGCCTTCCTCGTCAAAAAAGTTTAGGATACGAGGGGAAACGTGGAGGACTCTCTTCGCCAATAGAAAAATGTGTGCCACGAATTTACAATTTTTTTTTATTGGCCAACCCAAAGATCCCAATAAAATTTGGGGACCGTAGCATCGACAACTTGCCGTGACAAAACGACCGACTACTCGACGTTTGCCCACCCGAAAGCCTACCAGGAAACCTACCAAGACACCTACTAGGAAACCTACACGGGAACGAACTCTGAATCCTACAGCGAACCCCACTCCGAATCCTACAACGAACCCCACTGGCAACCTTATTCCATAAGGTTGATCTGCAGCAACGGCGTCAGAAGCAGACCAACTTGTTGCTTGCAATTACATCCGCATCCCAGAATTGCAAGCATGTTTCGCCATACAACATGTTACTTTGGATTTTACGGCAGAGCAAATCCCAACACAAATTGGATTGTTGACTCAGTTACTTTCTTTACAAATATCTCATGATTTAAGTGAAGGGACTATACCCACAACGATTGGATGTCTTACACAATTGGAATATTTGTCCTTACCTAACAATCGTTTTAAAGGTACAATCCCCTCAACTCTGGGATTGTTGACTGGATTGGTTGGTTTATTTATTGAGAGCAATACATTAACTGGAACAATCCCATCCTCCATTGTATCCTTGACACTGTTACAAGGTATGTCGTTGAGTCGAAACAAATTATCTGGGACAATTCCATCATTCATTGGTTCCATGGAATTTTTTGGCAAATTTGGATTTGACACACAATGAATTGACTGGAACAATTCCAACATCCCTGGAATCCATGCCCAGTCTGCAAGGAATTATTTTGTCCAACAATAACTTGAAAGGTACTGTTTCAAGTTTATGGTGCTCTCGTGTCTACATCAAGGTTGATTGCAACGAAGTCATATGTGATTGTTGTTTCTGTTGATACTTCACTTTTCTTTGTGTATACGCAACTACTAGCCTGTTAGAACATGTTTCCAAATGATTATTGAGAGTGTGAGGAACTTTCTGTCTAAGTAAAGATATGACTTGTTTCTATAAGTAAAGATGTAGCTGCTTGATGTTGTTGCTCAATTGCTTTTCTCATTATAAATTCAATAGAAGAACAAACTGAAAGAACAACAAGATATTCATGGCATGAAAAATTGAAACACTTAGGATTACAGAAAAGTACGACTTTAATTTGAAAATAATCATAACTACAATTAATTAGGTGGAGTGGTACCACATAATCACACAACGGAAAGTTGCCAGACTTCCCAGCATACTATATAGTATTGTTCAATTTGTTACCATCAATAAATTGGAGATTGGTCAAAAAAATTATATATCAATCAAGGATCCCTTTATTAGCAAATTGAATGCTTCAGCTACTATTACATTTACATCAAGTTCAGTATGATCAAGATTTTTTAATTTATTTGACCATAAGTTACTAAGTGGAGGAGTAAACCTCAAATACAAGTCCTATAATTTGTAATTAACTGTGGATCATTGGAGGTGACTTTAGACAGATTCTTCCTGTTGTTATTGGTGGATATAGATCTCAGAATGTTTGGAAGTGTATTGGAATTTGGAGTTATCCCTTACGTTCAGTTATATTTGTGATTGTTTATGGTTATCCATTAGGGATACTATTTATTTATTATGTGAGAACAGTGATGAGAACTACTACGTATTAGCGATAGTTTAAGTGGAATATTTTTAGTCATTACAACTTTGACTTGAATCTCTTTTGAAGCTTCTACCTTCTTTGTAGTCGTTCTTGACTTTATAGACGAGATTTCAACACGTTTAAACGTGGGTACCTATAGCACGTGTATTTGAGACTACTTTATTCAGTTTAACCCTTGTTTTTGTTGGCATTCATTGTTTCAGGTCAAAGATCATTGATTTAAACACAATTAGAGTGATCCCTTTCTGTGGAAAGGTTGATGAGTGGCCAATTTGGTGTGAGAAGTTTCTTTCCAAGGCCAAGAGGTTTGGTTTCAAGGATCTTTTGTTGGGAAGATTGATAATCCCGAGTTTGGATGAAGAGATTGATAGTTTGTCAGATATAGGAAAGGAGAAATCTAGAATCATCAAATTGAATGAGATTGCATGGACACTACTGTATGTCCACCAAATGAATGTTCAACATACGTGACATTGATGAGAAGATCACTGTTGGTAATGGCAACAGCATGACGGCAACAAAAGTTGGTCTTAAGCGTCGCGTTATTCAACTTGATGGATCTGTTTTGAACATCACAATCAACGAAGTTAAGTATGTTCCTAAGTTATGTGCTAATCTCTTCAGCATCAACAAGGCTAATAAAAATGGATTTAGCCTCAGCAATAAAGGCACTTCTATTTGTTTAACTAAAGGATCTGCGTCCATCACCTTTGATAGGGTCATTAACACTTTGAGTGGAACCATTTCAGGCATTAAAAATGATTGGAAATGAGTCCCCTGTCGCCTATGTCGCTCAAAGTAATTTTACTTCCGTTAATGCAATTGACATTAATAAGTTTCACGAAATGATTGGACATTGCGGAACTGACCGTTTGAAAAGGACCGCAACAATTCACAATTTAAAATTGAAAGGTGAGCTTAAGGTCTGTGAAGATTGTGCATTGGCAAAAGCAAGGCAGAAAAATGTTAATCAAGACTGGAAGGGAGGAAGTCAAGCACCGGGTGAAAGAGTTTATTTAGATATAAGCTCTATTAGAGACAAAAGTTATGGTGGTTCTTGCTTCTGGGTATTAATTGTAGATGACTACACAGATTATTGTTGGAGCATCTTTTTGAAGACTAAAGGTGACCTAAAAGTCAAAGTTATGACTTTGTTGACGGACCTAAAGATAGCCAGTGTTGATGTTCAAATTATCAGATGTGACGACTCAGGAGAGAATAAAGCATTACATGAAGAATGCCGATCTAAAGTTTACGGTATTAAGTTTGAGTTTTCAGGACCTAGAATTCCTCAGCGTAATGGTAAGGTTGAAAGAAAGTTTCAAACCTTCTTTGGGAGGATTAGAGCAATGTTAAATGGCGCTGGTTTAAAGGATGACCTTAGATCGGGCATTTGGGCGGAGTGTGTAATGACAGTAACCTTTTTGTCAAACATAACTTCTGTTAAGAATCAGGAGGTTTGCCCTCATCAACTTCTATTTGGTTGTAAGCCTAAACTACCAGCAAGTTTAAGATCCTTCGGTGAGATCGGAGTTGTCACTACGAAGGATCAAATTCAGGGCAAGTTAAAGAATAGAGGGACTCCTTGTATGTTTGTTGGCTATTCTGCACATCATGCTCATGATGTCTATAGAATGCTTAATCTTGAAACTGAAATGATAATTAACTCACGCGACATCATTTGGTTAAATCAAGTCCACAAAGAATGGATTCTAAATAAACCTAACAATCAACCAAACTATGATGACAATGATGGCGTGGAGGTGATGATTCAGTCAGTAAATATAAGCCAAAAAGCTCCTGAAGATGTTACAGACCGTGATGAATTAAAAAGGATTAAACTTTACAAACAAATGCGTCGTTTGGAGAGCAACTTTAATCCGGATGCAACACAAGTGGTTGAACAATTTGAACAAGGAAGGGAAATACTCCTTGATCAAGCAAATGTTGCGTTATTTACTGGGAGTGCAATTAATGAAGAACCCTCCACTTTTAATCAAGCATGGAATCACGAGAATCCTAAGGTTAAGGAAAATTGGCGCGCGGCAATTAACAAGGAATTTGATGAGATGAATAAGAAGAAAGTGTAGGAAATTATCAAGAAGGAAGATATCCCAAAGAATCGAAGAACTATTAAGTGCAAATGGATCTTTAAGATCAAGAGGAATGGAGTCTTCAGAGCGAGACTAGTTGCTTGTGGTTATAGTCAAATTCCCGGAATTGACTTTAATGAAAGCTTTGCTCCAGTTATCAACAATGTTAGCTTTCGAATCATGTTGATTTTGAAACTAATTTGGAATCTAAATGCTTGTATTATCGATGTAGAAACAGCTTTTCTACATGGAGACTTGCAGGAGGAAATATACATGAATATCTCTGAAGGTATGAATTCTAATCCTGATGATTGTTTGTTACTAACAAAGACAATCTATGGACTTGTTCAAAGTGCAAGAGAATTTTATAAAAAGTTAATTTCTGTTCTGAAGTCGCTTGGATTTAAGGAAAACAAGTCTGATCCATGCTTATTGTCAAAATGGAACCATAACAACATTATAATCATTGGGGTCTATGTTGATGACTGTTTGGTAATTAGAAAAGAAACCCAAATCAGTCAGTTGATTGTTGAGTTGAAGGAGAATGGATTCAACTTAAAAATTGAAAATAATCTCAAAGATTATTTAAGCTGTTGCGTGATCAAAGACGAAAAACGAATTTTGATCCTCCAACCCCACTTAATCAACAACTTGCAAGCAAAATTTGGAAATGAAGTTGAGAAGAAGAGAGTCTACAAAACTCCTGGGACTCCAAGGTTTAAAATTGTTCGGCCCAGTAATGATGATGATACCATTGATGGGAACTTGCAGAGCAAATATCGTTCTGGAATCGGTATGCTTCTCTATCTCACAAAATATTCTCAACCTGATTTATGCAATGTGGTTAGAGAATTGTCTAAATGTATGGACAAAGCCACAATGGGCACTTATTTTGAGATGTTGCGGGTGATTAAATTTGTCATTGACACCAAAACTTTCGGTCTCAGAGTTCAACCCGAATCAAAACTCAAAAATTGGAGTCTCCGCGTATTTTGTGACAGTGATTGGGCGGGAGATTCTGAGACTAGAATCAGTGTGACCGGTTTCATTGTCTACTTGATGAATGTTCCTGTTTGCTGGAGATCAAAGGCTCAAAGAGAAGTGACTCTTTCGAGTAGTGAGGCTGAATATGTTGCCATATCAGAGGCAGTAAACGGAATCAAATTCATCTATTATTTACTGCAAGGGATTGGAATTGATATTGAACTTCCAATTATTGTGAAGACCGACAATATTGGTGCAATGTTTATGCTGCAAAATTCCTCATCTGGCGTGAGAACTTGTCATGTAGATACTAGGTATCACTACATCCGTGAGAATGTGGAAGATGGAATCATCAAAATCGAATTTGTCAAGTCCATGGAAAATGATTCCGATATTTTTACGAAGAACATCACGCAAGAGATTTATGAGACACACGTAAGGAATTTTTTGGAAGACACTACTGGCCAGTACAATGGCTGAACGTTTCGGTATAGGAAGGGTATTGGAATTTGGAGTTATCCCTTACGTTCAGTCATATTTGTGATTGTTTATGGTTATTCATTAGGGATACTATTTATTTATTATGTGAGAACAGTGATGAGGACTACTACGTATTAGCGATAGTTTAAGTGGAATATTTTTAGTCATTACAACTTTGATTTGAATCTCTTTTGAAGCTTCTACCTTCTTTGTAGTCGTTCTTGACTTTATAGACGACATTTCAACAGAAGTGCATTAAAATGTCACCATTGTAGAATAGGATTACATCACTTCAATCGCAACAAATACGCAGTTGCATCTATGTTATATATTGGTGAAGGTGCCATAGGAAACAATGCTGAGTTACTAGATAGTATGGCAGCTACGGGAAATAGCATAGAAGGTCTTTTTCATGTCATATTTGATGATGGATAACATTTCAACAAAAGAATCGTTCTTGCTGTCAAGAATGATGATACGCAATGATGATAAACAGTAAGATATTACATCATATGCCTGGATATTAAAATTATTGTTTTAGTGCTGATTTTGTCAATAAAGAGGAAGCTGGCATTTATCCAGTTGGATTCCTATATACATTGCAGCTATCAGGCCTTCCTCTACATGATCTTGAAATAAAAAATGGACAGTTTGTGATGCTCATTAGAAATCTGAATCCATCAAGAGAGTTGTCAAATGGAAGTAGAAAGCAGCTTTTAAGTATGTACATAAATCTTTAGAGATGCCAACTCATTGAAGGAAAGTTTGCTGGAGAAGATGTATGAATACCTAGAATTACGCTTTGTTGTGATGATCCAAGATTACCTTTACTCTTTACAGGCAACAGTTTCCTGCCATAGGTGCATTTGCAATGACAATAAATAAGTCACAAAGACAGCCTTTCAATCAAGTCGGTGTATACTTGGAATCACAATATTCACACATGGACAGTTTTATGTGGCTTTGTCAAGGGGTAAGAATCCAGATAAGATAAGGATACTCACAGGGTCAAATGACCATAAGGTTTGTAATGATTTTTATTCAAGTGTTATTATTCAAGAATGAAAAAGGTTTAACATTGTAATTATCATGCTTCCCAATCAGATTAAACTGTTGTCACTAACCTACAAAAAATGCACAGCAATGCAAGCGCCAACTACTAGTTCCTCCTGAAAAAGTTGTAATGAAACGGAGCGGGATGGAGAATGGGAAACTTAGATTGGCACCTGGTCCCCGTAAGAAGATGTATGAGGAGCAAATCTCAAACCTATTTCTACATATAAAGATGGTACAAAAACAATAGATGTCAAAGCTTCTGTATCATCCTTCAGGACCGGATGCCACAAAATTGATACCAAATGTATGAAGTAAAAGTATGCAGGAATATGAACTTTCAATACGTTTCGGTTGACTTCCTTACGTGCTAGATGATGCAAAAGAACTTGGTGTACACCTTCACAATCACAAGCTTGAATCAAGGAAACAATTTCATGCTTGAAATTTGTAGTATAATGTGCATATTGACCTATTCCATGATAAATTCAAGCATCTGGGATTGCAATTGAGGCTAAAACGTTACTCTTACTCACGTCGCTATCATTGATGCAATGTCAGCATAAAATCTCTTACTCTGTTTGTTGCCTTGCTTGTTGATTGGGTATGGCTATTGCTACATAAATGGCACATCATACAGATCATTGGATACCGATTGAAAAATAAAACTTGACGTCAATGTAGCGTTGGATAAATCATCAATTTGATGATCAAATCTTTGTAATACTTGATTTAAATGATAGGCCATACCAAAATCAATAAGATCACTGGAATAACCGAATGGATTCAATGCAAGAGATACATCAAATCTCTTTTCACGGGAAAGCATCATTAACTCAAATAACCAAACCACTAACCCAATGACACAAAAAATGAATCATTTTATGTCACACTTAATGGACCAATCAATCTATTTCCTGTTGCTGTGAAGAAAACCTTTGATAGCATCAAAAGCTAGATTCCATAGGGATCTTGTTGCAGTAGTGAAATTAGGACATTGTGATAGGTGAGAGAGTAATGACCTACAACTAAGCAAAGAGTCCTAGTACTATTGATGAGATCCATTTCAATGTTCTTGGTATCGTGTCGATAAGTCCTGAAATGATTCATGCAGAAACATGAAATAAAATGGAAATCAAGTCACAGATACTATATCTGAATATTCTTATCATGTAAAACATATTATTACATGAAAGATTTTTGGACTTCTTAATCTTAAGTCTAATTATAACTGGTTTAAAAGGCATTAATCATATGGATCAAATATATTGTTGTATCTTTGGGATGATTCTTATTGTATTCATCCTTTATTTGTCTTATTTTTTAAACTGTCAAACAATTAAAGAATACCTTTTATAAAATTAAAAAATAACAATATTCACTTTGTTGATTTTTCACCGACAATCTTTGACGTTCCAATAGCAGCAGCACCAATAACTTCTACAACAATAGCTCAAGCAAAAGCAAAAATAGGTCTTTGAACCATAGATTTAATAGAAAAAATGAAATGATTAACTTTACAGCTTCCTAGTGCCAATGATAAATCAATGATATAATTTACTTTAAGTTCTGTGATGTTGAATGCAAATGTAGATATCAATGACATGTTGCGTCAAGGAGTACACTTAAACATTGTGTCATGCATCAGATTGTATGGCCAGCAAATTCTAGATTCACAAATAACTATCATAAGAATCTGTGTCATAATTGTTGCTGGAAATACAAGGATACATTCTCTTTTGAAAAATAGTCAACTCTGTGGAGCAAAGCAAGCACCAACTACTAGTTAAACAAATAAAATAAACTTTAGAAAAATACATCAAAAGGTTTATTATATGAAAGGGAGTTCTAAAACATATTGCTTCAAATTACGAATTTCGGTCACATCAGCTGAGCCCGTTATTGCTTTGAGAGTCTGCTTCGTAAAGGCTGCAAACTGATGTGGAGGAACAACAAAGTAGAGTTTCGGTTCGTCGTACAACTCGCACAATCTTTGTAGCATTTGAACCCCGCCAATTGGATGTTCGGCTGCAACTGTGAATTGGAACATTCCCTGAGGGCTAAGAGAATCAATTGCTGGATAAGAATCATCGTCTGTTGGTTCATAATAGTTGCCCAAAAGGTCTTCAGCAGTAGGAATGGTACCATTTCCAAATGTAATTCTTTGGCTATGGAGGGCATCCAACGTCATCTTGGTAACGGTACCGCTTTCCAAGCATCTGCATTTAAGAGTTCGCCCACCAACAGAAAAAACCATATGCCCATATATCTCAAACAAATGTCTTGAAATCTTATTGGGGCTACTGCGGAACATTGCTTGCAGATTGGCAATCATTTGAAAAGAATGATGTATCCACAATTGTTCCCCGACATACTCTGACACCACATCCAATTTGGTAAACTTGTAGGCATTCCCATATTCATCATCTCCCACCATTATTTGCAGTAGTGTATGAGATGATGGAAAGATTTTTGTTATATTTCCAACAAATCTGACCCTACAAACAGCATGAATGTCACTCAAAGCAATTTGCATTTCAAATGGCATTGGAATAGAATAATTCTCGTAAAATGCAAGGCGAGCAACTCCGCCACAGATATGATGCCTTTCTTGGAGCATTTCCATGGGCAAGTCCGGATAGCAGTGACGCTGACAAGTCTGTAACTCGGCCAGAGTCCAAACAGGAAAGAACCATTTCTTGGCCATCTTCTGCTTCACGAATTCTTTGTACCATTCCGAATGGGGGGATGAAATGAACAATACGATGCAGGATGAATTAAGCGGCACAGACGTTTGTCCATCTATAACGTAGAATGTATCTTGTTCATGAACCAATCCCTCTGCATCAAAACTCGTGATCCTGGTGACGATTTGTTGCTGCATGTCATAGCATTTGAATTTGAGGCCGATTTGATAAATGACCCGGTTTGGTTTCAAAGATAGAGTTTTAGTGTGAAATTCATTCATCAAGCGGTACAAGATGTAGACAAAGAATAGTGACTTTCCGATACCTGTTGTCCCAGATATTGCAAATGATTTGTTGTTACGGTTGATACGATGAATAAGCAGGTGAAAGACATCATGATAGCACTGTCTGACGTGCAGCCTTCAACCAACTCTACGTTTGCGTGGATGTACATCATCAACTTCCGGAACCACCACCAGCACGTGAATTTGTTCCGTTGTTGGTACTGGCATACCTTCGAGAACCTCGTCAACGCCAAATTCTCCCTGCAGTTCATTATCATCGTGTGTCAGTGCTTCAATGAGAGAAGTCTTTTCCCCTTTCTTGAGTCTTTTCACATCATCAGAGCTTGAATCCAACCACGTAACTTCGCTTTTCTTACCAAGGAAAAGCTGTAGCTTGCTCGATGCGAAACCATACATCTGCTTTTGCCTGATCGCGTCCTTCAAGTCATGCACAGATTCACTTGCATCAATCTTCACGGCAAACGCGCTCCTCATCTCTCCAACAAGCGCGCAAAACAGCTTTACCATGTTTTCTATTACTTTTAGAGAGTGTGAGGAGCCTTTTGTCTAGTTGATAATACGAAGATGTAGCTGCTTGATGTTGCTGCTCAATTGGATAGAAAAACAAGCGAAATGCATGACTAACTCTTGGGGTTGCAGAAAAGTACACTTAACGTAAAACAATCGCAACGACAAACAATTACGTGGAGTATACCACATAATCACACAACGAACTCTATTTATAGTCTCCGCAAAAATCTGGAATATAGGTACATGTCCTATGTTTCACCAAAATCAAAGTTGAGTATCAAAAGATACCCTTTATGAAGCTGATGAACATTGTAAACTTCATTGATTGTTCTGTTTACCAGCGTTTCTCCATTAATTCTCATTGGAAGTAAAAACCAAAGTCATGTTGTCCAGAATATGAAGGAATAAAATTGCATCCTTTTCACTTGAACACTCTATAGGCTGAAGAAAATTAGAAAAAGTAGAATGACAAACAATTTACATTTAGGAAATCAGGAAAGAAAATTTTTATTAGAAATAAAGAAAATCTACTTTATAGAAGGCACTCATATTTCTCAGGACAAAGTGCCATTTGATACTTCACCTTTTAGACTTGATAGTTGGAAAAATACCGTCAGAATCACATGCACCTCATTTGGTTTCATCGTAACGCTATGCCAATGGTGCTAAATCAAATTGGGAGGCAGGTGTATAGACATCACCACCAGATATTGCCAAAGCATACAACAGGTCATCCGGATGGATTGGTATCGGGATTAAAGATGACTGCTTACAACAATCCTGTTGCTTATTCCACTGTGAATACAATTCTTAAGGAAGGTGCTGAAATCAATTCATTTCATAAGATGTTAGGCCATTGTGGTTCAGACATGTTGTAAAAGACCACAAATATCCATGGTTTCAGGTTGATTGGAGGATTTAAAATGTGTAAGGAAAATGCAATTTCAAAAGGTAGACAGAAAAACGTGAAAAAAGAGTGGAAAAGAGCAAGTCAAATCCCTGGAGAAAGACTCTGCATTAATATTATTTCCATTAAAAATGAAAGCTATGGTGGATCCAAATTTGGGGTCGTAATTGTCATCAATTACATTGATTTCTGTTGGAGTTTATTCCTGAAATATAAGGCTTACCTGAAGGATGAGATGTTTACATTATTGACTGATATCAACATGAGACTAAACTGGATTGGCTGTGAATGTCTCACGCTCTCTCTGCTCTAATACTAACCGGTAATATTACTTCATGACGCCTGACCCGTTTGAATATTCCTGCCCGCCCGTCCACTTTAAAAACCACAAATGGATGAAGCGGCGTTCAAAGTCCAGATGTAAGAAGTTATTGCATACTTCTTTCTGCCTTGCGCCTATGTAGACTTTTATTTGTGTAATAACACAAAATGTGAGTCCATACAGAAACAGAGGAAAAGTACTAGGTATACGAATTTGAAGAATCATCTTTGTTCCTGCATGGGAAAACATTTTCTAGGTATTTATGACATCCTTGTTAAATTGTCCACGGATAAAGGGAGACTGGGTTCACATGATTTCATAAATAAGTAAGAGAAACAAGTCTACAATTTAATGAACTTTAATAAATTGGATTGTTGACTGCAATCAACCCATTTCTTATGCAGTGGCAAGAGACATGTTTAAAACGAAACCAATAAGTAGTAAGACATTACGCAAATATATTAGCACTAACTCCCGCTGTTAGAAAAGGCAATAACCAAAGATCCCCCTGATACATTTAGATTAATTGTGGATGGTTTGATATCTGTTACAATGCATTATGTGGCCATATTTGCGTCACACGGACTGCTTGATAATTAATTATGAAACAATGCGAAATGTAACATTCTTTAGTACTATATCTTTGTGTACATTTCTTGCACTATG
>CAAAJI010000791.1:0-13063 GCA_900642245.1 Fragilaria radians | reverse complement strand
CATTCCATTGTTTCCACAAATTTGGACTCGGCAAAGAAAAGTTGGAGCTTGGAAATGCCCAAACCGGAAAATCAAGATTCTTGCATGTATTGGTGATATTTCTTACATTGGTTAGGGAGTAGTTGTACCATCACCTTTTTTCTCTTCAGGTTTTGGAATTATCCACATGGCTTCCTCAAGGAACATCATTAATTGTCCATTTTCATGTGGCGTCAATGGTATCCACGTAAAAAAGTGTTAAATTGAGACTACGTTTATTTGTTTAGGGTTTTGAGGGATATTGAGAATTGAAGAATGATCAGACAATTGTGCATCAGCGTTAGATAAATCCTTTAAATTAGTTACAACTCTTAGTGCAACTTGATAATTCAAGTTATACTCTTCAACTACTTCCATCTTTGTTAAGTGCAGAGACTACTTCTCTAGACGTTTAAACATGGGTACCTGCTTAGTTCTATTCTTTACTTTCGGTTTTCAATTTTTTATTTGAGTTATCAGTTTTGGATTTTGGTACTAAGCACCATTAGAGTGATTCCATTTTGCGGAGAGATTGATGAATGGTATATTTGGAGGGAGAAGTTCCTTGCAAAAGATAAGCAATATGGTTTTATAGATGTTTTATTTGGAAAGTTGTCAATTCCTAAGAGTGATGAAAGTTTTGATGAGGTTTCATATCAAGGAAAGAGGACGTTAAAGATTGCCAAATTTTATGAAATTGCGCTTACAGAGCTTATTTTATCAATTAATGTGAAGATTAGCAGCAGAAGAATTGCTTTTAATTTGGTTAAAGGATGTAAGTCAAGGGATTATCCTGATGGGTATGCCGCCATTGCGTTTGGCAACTCAAGAATAAGTATGAACCAATATCTGCCTCTTCTATGGTCAAGTTGGAGAAAAAAATTAGAGGTTTAGTGTTGCAAAAGGGTCAAGAGTCTGGATTACTGAATTAGAAGATCTTTGCATGAGACTTGAAAATATGTGCTCAGATATTTCAGACAACCAATTCAAGATTTTTGTGTTGAATAATCTCACTTCAGAATATGTTTTGCAATTTGCCTTGATGGAGAAAAGAGTGGGTGACGCAGAAAAATTCTTGACAGTGCAAGAAATCAAAGCTGAATTGAGTCTTCATTATGAATATCAGTTAAAATGGGAACAAAGAAGGTGAAATTTTAGAAGGGCATGATTTTTTAATGGACTATTTAAAGGAAAATGTCGAAACTGTGGTCAAATTGGTCAAAACGCATTCCAGTGCAAGAAGAAGCAGATCAACAATGTTGAAAATAATGGAAACATGACGGGGGCATATTATTCTGTATATTGTTGCAAGACAGTGTATGTAAAGAAACGCTGTCTAGAATTGAAGAAAAAGGAATCTCATCATGCTAGTAATGAAAACGGTTGTCATGATAGACAGATGTATGATTAAGAAAATCAAATTTTATCCAATGACATCTGGATTTCCAACATTGGAGAATGTTGACACTACTGCAGCTTCAAGGAAGGCCCATTTGATGTTGAGGAAATTTGTGAGGATATTACAGTTGGAAACGGAAGGACAATGACGGTAATTCAACTTCATGGGCCAAGTTTAGTTATCACCCTTCATGAAGTTAAGTTTGTTCCGGAGTTATGGTGAATCTATCTATTCTTGATCGTACTTTGAAAATAGTTTCCTGTTGAGCAACAAAGGCTAATCAATTTGCCTCTCAAAAGATCAAGTTTCAGTCACTTTTGGCAGAGTGCTTCGTACAACAAAGCTTGAGTAACTAATTCCCAAAATTTTGATCCTTCATAGCTTTCTCCCTTGATGAAGCTGATATCTATAAAGAGCCTTTCTTCAGCTGTTACACTGCCACTTTTCCATTCCTTTTTGATATTCTTGCCTTGTCTTTGTCAAGGAGCAGGCTTCACAAGTGTTATAATCGCTCAGCACATCATGATATTTCCAAACAACTTGATTTCCAATACAAAGCTATTTTTGGTCGTTAAGTTTCTTGTAAAATATTACTCAGTTAATTCATCCATAGGTGTGGTACAAATTTTCTATTTTGAATCACAATGACAATATTTCTGTTTGACCATTTGTCGGATTCATTCCTGTTGTTGATCATTCTCTGATTTTGATTGTAAATTGCACTTAACTTATGATGGCTGAGCATGTTAGTAGCTTCTAACATAGACTTAAGCTACTAATTATTTCCTAATGAGTATTCTAAGCTTAGATTGAGGATGCTCCCGTCCTTCATATTGTCGTTTTGTTCCAGATAGGAATATGCTGAATAGCACTCGAATGTTGATACTAGATTTACTTAATATTCTTGTATTTTTAAATGAAACCATCCATTCTTAATGAATTTCTTTGAAATAAGTGGACCTCCTTGGATTTATTCTACGACATTTTGGACACCTTATTGGGGTACATTGTTCTGTGTGAATGCATCCATCATTATCAGCATAGGATATTTCTTGTCTGATGATAAAGAACGTTTTCTCTTAAATGTTTAATAAGTTATAGGGCTCTGCATAATTTGTTAATCAAATTCTTTTCAAGATTTAATATTTGGTTGCCTTGCTTTACTGAATCCCATAAGAATGCATATGCTCTCGTAATAATCTTGAGATTGCAACTTCAACGTAAAAAGTATCCTTACGCGCAAGCACAATTACTATAGGTCTTAAATTCTCTTTCAAAATATATTACCTTTGATATTCTCAATGTTCTTATCTTTTTTGCTGCAACATTGAGCTTCAATTTTTTTCATCTTTCCCATACCATTGACTCAGCCTTTTACCATAAGATTCCCATGTGCATTGATTCTGTCCATATATTCTTTGCACTCCAACTGTCTGTTTTCTTGTTCCTTCTGAGAAGTTTCATCACCACCTCACTCCATTTCCTATTTGTGACAAGGAACAAACTCTCCAAATATGGACCATTGTCATTACCTCAGTCAATATTATTTTTATTAAATTAAATTATGCATTCTGTTGTGAATGCGTAGTCAGAGGCTTAAGTCACTGCGGCCAGTTAGTGGCGATCATTGTTGAGACACTATTTATTGGTATTTTCTTACTCGGCTTCAGGTCTTCTGAATCATTTTCCTCCAAATATCTACTTAAATGCAGACTTCTTATTACTACTCATCATCTTCTGGTATTTGCGCAGTGCATCTTAAAGATTCCTTATTGACACTTCTTGTGAATCTTACTTGTTTCTGAAATCTCTCGACGTTTCTCCATTGACACACTTAACAAAATATGGAAATCACCACCTAAAACAAAGCCTACCTGTCTCAAACCTTTGTTATCCTATTATCCTACAGGTAATTCAGAGGTGTGAACAGGCTAATTGCTTTGAAATTAGTTGAAGTGAATAAATTGCCTAAGATTTTGTTAAAACTATGAGTTTTTTTCGTGTCCAATTCATGTTCAATCATTTTTCAATCTTTGTCAAAAGATAATTATCCAACACCAACTCAAATGGTTGATTGAACCCTTCAATCTGCAAAGATATTTTTCCAAATTAGCAATAGAGTGAATATTTGATCATTGCAGTAATACTGTGGTCGTCTCTGGTTGCATAAGTCTGTTTTCTAAAGGAAAATGTGGTACTGTATCCCATTAACACAAACATAATTAAGAACAACTGCAAATTTTTGCCAAACACTTAGGTTATATGCACTTCACTTCCCTTCCAAATCATTCTCAATATTTAATTTATAGTGAAGGGATATTTTCCCTCCCAATTTGGTGCTAAACACACAAAAATGGCAATCAATGTGCTGAAAAACGTGTTAAGAATAACTTTCTGCTACTGCAATAAACCAATTATGTCCACGTAAGGGATATTTCCAATCCAATTTTTTATCGCACTACGTTTTGTGATTCACAAGATTGAAACTGAAACTGTTTTCCATTACAAGCAAATATCTTGCTATCGCAAATATTGAGATGAAATAATATGCATGTTCATCCCAAATTTGTATTGATCTTAATTTATCAAGTTGAACCTATCGATCCCTAAGTTATGGTGCATACAAAAAAAACTCAACCAAATTGCACCACCAATTTCTTCTGATTGATAACAGTGGCAGAATCGACCAACGAGCAAATATCAGCAATATCAACACATTGACTCTTGCTGATAGTATCTTATATCCAAGCAAAATTATTAATGAAAGACCCAAATCCTCGGGTCTTAAATACTCAGATTAGTCATCTGATAGCATTGAATAAATCTTTTCAGCAATAATCTTGAGTGACTCACGCTCAGCTCCTTTGTCTGTTCAGGTCAAGGATATTTCATCCATTTTGACCTTATCATTTAAAATGCGTAGAAAACACCAATCGAAATAATTTGTCACAATTCCTTAAACAACATCCAAACCATCAACTTCAGTGGCAACCTCACAACCAATTAAGACTTGCGCCTTACCTTGCATGAGATTGCTCACTTTTGCTTCCACAATGCATACAGCCTTTTTCCTGCGCTTCAGCATGAACTCAAAATGGCCATGTACTTTTACAGCTTCTCCAGCCAAATGTTCTTCTACTGCAATTTGTACATCCCCATCGAAATGATTGCACACACAAATCAATATAGGGGCAATAAAGTGAAGAAGCAAAGAATTGTTTCCCATTAAGGCTTGCGCCTTACCTTGCATGAGATTGCTCACTTTTGCTTCCACAATGCATACAGCCTTTTTCCTGCGCTTCAGCATGAACTCAAAATGGCCATATGCTTTTACAGCTTTTCCGGCCAAATGTTCTTCTACTGCAATTTGTACATCCCCATCGAAATGATTGCACACGCAAATCAATATAGGGGCAATAAATTGAAGAAGCAAAGCCTTGTTTCCCATTGATGGATCTCCCAAATACCTTTCTGGCATATGAAAGATATGTGACAAAGAAATCTAGGAACGTATCCTTAATCATGCGTATTGGTTGGACGTAATTTGTAGTTTTGAACATAGATTAGACTTCATTCCAACTGACATAGGAATACCCAGTGGCATCCTGTTTCTTAGACTTTCTAGGATTTTTTTCAAGCACAGAGGTTATCTGTTCCCATTATCTGTTTGGGTCAAGGAAATTTCATCCATTTTGACCTTATCATTTAGAATGTGTAGAAAACGCCAATCGAAATAATTTGTCACAATTCCTTAAACAACATCCAAACTATCAACTTCAGTGGCAACCTCACGACCAATTAAGACTTGCGCCTTACCTTGGATGAGATTGCTCACTTTTTCTTCCACAATGCATACAGCCTTTTTCCTGCGCTTCAGCATGAACTCAAAATGGCCATATGCTTTTACAGCTCCAGCCAAATGTTCTTCAACTGCAATTTGTACATCCCCATCAAAATGATTGCACACACAAATCAATATAGGGGTAAAAAAGTGAAGAAGCAAAGCCTTGTTTCCCATTGATGGATCTCCCAAATACCTTTGTGGCATATGAAAGATATGTGACAAAGAAATCTAGGAACATATCCTTAAGCATGCGTATTGGTTGGACGTAATTTGTAGTTTTGAACATAGATTAGACTTCATTCCAACTGACATAGGAATACCCAGTGGCATCCTGTTTCTTAGCCTTTCTAGGATTTGTTTCAAGCACAGAGGTTATCTGTTCCCATTATCTGTTTGGGTCAAGGAAATTTCATCCATTTTGACCTTATCATTTAGAATGTGTAGAAAACGCCAATCGAAATAATTTGTCACAATTCCTTAAACAACATCCAAACTATCAACTTCAGTGGCAACCTCACAACCAATTAAGACTTGCGCCTTACCTTGCATGAGATTGCTCACTTTTGCTTCCACAATGCATACAGCCTTTTTCCTGCGCTTCAGCATGAACTCAAAATGGCCATGTACTTTTACAGCTTCTCCAGCCAAATGTTCTTCTACTGCAATTTGTACATCCCCATCGAAATGATTGCACACACAAATCAATATAGGGGCAATAAAGTGAAGAAGCAAAGCCTTGTTTCCCATTAAGGCTTGCGCCTTACCTTGGATGAGATTGCTCACTTTTGCTTCCACAATGCATACAGCCTTTTTCCTGTGCTTCAGCATGAACTCAAAATGGCCATATGCTTTTACAGCTTCTCCAGCCAAATGTTCTTCAACTGCAATTTGTACATCCCCATCAAAATGATTGCACACACAAATCAATATAGGGGTAAAAAAGTGAAGAAGCAAAGCCTTGTTTCCCATTGATGGATCTCCCAAATACCTTTGTGGCATATGAAAGATATGTGACAAAGAAATCTAGGAACGTATCCTTAATCATGCGTATTGGTTGGACGTAATTTGTAGTTTTGAACATAGATTAGACTTCATTCCAACTGACATAGGAATACCCAGTGGCATCCTGTTTCTTAGCCTTTTTAGGATTGTTTTCAAGCACAGAGGTTATCTGTTCCCATTGTTGCTGTCTAGGTGTTAACTCAATGAGACCAGATTGACAGATATTTTAAGTTGTGCTTTTTGATGATTGGACAACGTCGGCCATCCAGAGAATAAGAGTTTGTCAAAAAAGAAGCGTTCTCCTCTTCATATATTCCTATGGTCAAAGTCCTGAAAATTCTTGTTCACCAGTAATTGAGAGGGATGGATGTCATCAAGTAGGTTTGAGGCATCTTTGCAATATTTCTGTTTCACACCACGTAGGAAATCATCCACACTAGAAGAGGAGTCAACAGAGACTGTAGCAGATTCCGTTCCCTTGAAAGGTTTGCCGTCTGCAGAATCTAACAGGACAAAAGAAATGGAACGAGTCGTCATCGATTGGTCTGCAAATTTTTATGCAAGAGACATACATATTGTGAATGAACGGAAATGTCTTTCGTTCCAGGTTTTTTGGTATATGGTCGTTCTTCATGACGTCAAATTATGGGACAGTTGTAACTGCTCAATGAAAACAACAATTGTTTTGAAAACAGATTCAAAACAATCGTGTTTCGTATGTTGCGAAAAAATGCCTTGAACTTAAAATAATATTCCAAAAATGTTGTCGTGTGATAGTGCATCTACGACTGACTTTGCTTACACTTGATTCATGCTTCTTAGATCTAGTACTAATTGTAGATCCAATTAAAGAATCTTGTGTTGTAAAATGCCATATAATGCATTCTCAATGTTGCTATGTTGTCTGTATTTAGAAAATTGGTTTCTTCCTCAAACGTGGACAGGATTAATTGCTCTGTCACATCAGCATCATCATCGAAACAGATTTTTCTTTAAATAGCGTCTTAAAGCACTTTCTCAAACATATGTTTTTAATAATAGAGTCTTAGAAAACAGAATCTTGTAGATGTTGACGTGAAAACATATTTCCAAAATCATGTAAGTCCAAATTAGATAGCTGGATCATATTCTTGATACTACAGAGGTTCATAGATATGATTAATAACTAAGACTTATTGTACAGGCCCATCGCTTCAAAGAGGTTTTCAATTCCTGATGATATGTCTGGAGAACCCCAAAATGATGCTTTAGGTGATGATTTACTTTTATTACTATGACTATCTTCATGGCTTATAGTGACCGTAGGATTATCTTTCTTAGGATTGGGAAGTATATCCAACTTTTGTTCTCAATAGATGATGCTGACTTGATAATTTTGGGCATCTTTGTGTATCTAGATGAGATAGATCTATTTGTATGACGGCCTTCTGGTTTTCTAGCATGATCACCAGGTTGTTTCTTACTTATCCTAGCTGACCTTCTTAGCCCTTAGTCAGCATCCCTTGGGTTTTGGGTGACTCCCTTTTTTGTAGGTGAACTCATTATGCTGATAATAAGCCATTTCTAGCAAAAATGAAGACGTTTCCGAAGTAAAATGATGAACTTTAATAAAGCGATGAAGCTTTAGGCTTAGTACAAGCACGGATGTTACTTAGAGGATTAAGAATTGGACTTGGAAGATGAAGTTTTAGGCTTAGAAGGTGAAGTTTTAAACTTAACAGATTAAGTTTTAGACTCAAAAGATGAAGTTTTAGACTTAAGGAAATATAACTTAGGCGGGTAGAAGCTGTTGAAAATTGCCTTTTAATGAGTAATAAAGACTCTACTCGTAGGCTTAAGAATGTTATCGTTGAAAAATGACTGAAAATTCCGCTTAAAAAACAACTTTCTGAAATAAAAACTCTAACTGACTAACCGTTTGTCTTGAATTGGTAGTACACAACTGAGCCTGAGTAGTTAAAGGAAGTACAGCTTCAGTTGAAATTGAGTTGGAAGAAGACAACCACAGCCTGAGTAGTAAAAACGCTTGGGCCTAAGCCTCAATTGCGCACTATCCAACAATTATAGTCTGCCTTGCGACAACTTCACTCAAAAAGTAAATCCACAAGTGGAAAAACCTTAAGATGTGGCTTTTCAGGACTTGTACGTGTCCCAAGCTAAAAAATTAACCCGATAGTTATCCCACCAGCGCTCACCAGGCCCGGGGCTTGTGCTTTCACGAGGGATTTGAGGTTGACTCCTCCACTCTGCAACTACTCCCGTAGCCCTTCAACGTGGGATTTATACAGTTTTCTTCTGCCTCTCAGCTGGGAGCATCAACGAGGACTAAAAAGCTTTGCGTTCAAAATTCTCGGTTTATCAAGTCATTGGGAACAACATCCGAACATTTGAGTTAGAAAGTAACTATCTGGATGAAGATGATCCTTGGAAAGGAATCTTAAGTGCAACTGCTTTTGTAGTCAGATCCACCTTTCATACGAGTCTCCAAAGAACTCCAGGACAGCTTGTGTTTGGAAGAGACATGATCTTTAACATTCAACTCACTGCCAATTGGGAATCCATTAAACAAAGAAAACAACGGATTATAGTTCTCAATAGGAAAAGAGAGAATTCCAAGCGTCAGCAACATGTCTACCGTGTAGGAGACAAAGTGCTATTATATAGAGGGACAGAGAACAAGTATGAATCAACGTACATAGGTCCATTGGATATCATGCAACTCAATGATAATGGGACAGTATGCCTTAAAGTAAATGCTGTGGAAGACACTTATAACATAAGAAGAATAATACCTTACCATACGGCTCCTGACCCTGATCATGGGGGAGAAGGCAATATGCGGACTGCAAAGAATAAAAGGAAACATATTAGTGAGGTTTGAACCCACTAACCTCAGAATAGTTCACCTTAAGAATTACTTAAGGAAAATACAATAAGGTCCAACATCAAATATTCAACGCACTAACTGAACCTAAAGGTTAGCTAATTAAACTAACAGTGCGATTAAAACGGACTATCGAAAATAGGGCTTATTTACAAGTGCCAAAGTGCACTCCAGATTCACTGGAAATTTCAGTGATCAAGATTGAATCCTTGGAGGGATTGAATCAGTTAAGTTCTACAACTAAAAAGTATTAAAATTAATCAAATCACACTTCTATCAGCTATACCACATTAGGATACTTCTACAGGCCTAATCGGTGGCATAGTTCACATGATTTGATGGGTGAACAAGAAATAGCGAGTTGCTATGCTGTTCGTTTTTTTATTTTTTATTAATTTTAAATATTACCATTATCCAGTGAATATGTAAAACTTGATAACAGCGGAATATTGACTCGAGGGGACAAAGTTGAATATGATGATTACCGGTACTTGATAACGTAGCTCAACACCTTGCGCACTGCCACGCGCATCGCGTGGCTCATAACCTGATAGATATTCTGATGAGTCAGGATGACGAATGATATTCTCTTCCGTAGAAAAGCCGGAGGTTGGGCATCTGGCGATATTAACCAAGAGGGTATTACCTTTAGATCACTCTTTTTATCTTAGAACCTTTACTTTTTAGCGTGAGTGAATTAGGATGATTAGATCATCTTTCATCATTGGCCATTTACTTTTATACTCACATAGAAACATTACCACTAGATCTGTCTAGAATCACGAGGCATACTTACGGTCGATTTAATTGTGATGCCAGAGCCTGCAACAATAGAATTCTCCCAAATCTCCAGAAGTAGGTATCAGCCGCCTAGAAAGATTCATTCTCGGACTAAATGAAAACAACCTATAGGGGAAACTTACTCAGGCAGCAATTAACAACTGGTTCTGGGCAATTGGATAAGCTAACTTTCATGCAATCTTCGTTTTCTTTCCCTGGGGCAAACTAATTTGAGAGAAGTCTTCGCACAAAATTATTAAAGGCTAAATGATTGGAAATCATGTACCGAAAAGAAGGACAGAATGTTTTGGAAATGGTTATTTATCAGAGGTGGGTTGCGGAGTAATGGTGAGAAGGCCACACACATTATTTCTGTTGCTTCTGTTTTTTTGTTACTTCAGGTCATATCTGTGACGCGATTGAATTCCCATTTGACTTGAGGAATCGTGCCAAAATCGATCTCACGATTGTGTTTATTTCATCAAGGTTAGGGATTTTAGTCCTGTTTGGATTTGCTATCTTCCCGTCTGTTTTCAAAAAAAACATTTGTGAATTTTCTTCAAACCAGTATGTTTGACGTTGAGAAATGCGATGAAAGCCAAAAGGTGGAAGAGAGCCTACCCACCAAGGCGAATCCTCGCTTTCCTAGGTATTGTATTATCGCTGCTATTGTGATTTTGCTGACTCTTATTTTGGGACTTTCTCTGGGCTTGACGCAACTGCACCACCCTTCGAAAACTACTTTCAACGCTTCTCAAGATGTCCAATCTAAAGATAATTCGATTTCCTGTACAAAAGGCGACGTCACGTGTCAGGATGAAGATGAATCAACCGAAGTGAATGGTGAATCCCTACAGACTTTTGTGCAATTTCAGTCAACAGAAAGGGCATATAATGTAACTATGAACCTTCTGTCATCTGCAGTTTTGGAAGGCTACAAAAATGTTAATGATCTCAAGAGTGATCTTATTCAAGCTCTTCAATTCTATCTTAACAGTTTCATCGAAGATCAGATCAAATATGGTCGTAACATTGTATATCTGCCCATGGGAGAGGCGGAAATGAGTATGATTCATCTCAAGAAGAATTTCACATACATAAAACTGCCATTTTTACATAGAATCACCATAGATTTGAAAAAGTCTAAATCAATTATGCTAGAGCTACTCTCAGACTTGTGATTCCGTTTACTTTAGCTACATGATGATGGCAATAGGAGAATCTTCAGATTGGAAAAGGTACCCATTGATCCCACTTTTCCAAAAAAAATTGGATCAAACACCGATCTTTTCAATCATCTTGAGTGCTTTCTCTATCACACTAGGGGGGTATCATAGAAGTAACAAAGAAGATCATATTCCCTCAGAAAGGAAATATGGAAATGTATCATTCGCGATAAATGTTTGAAGCAGAAATTGGCCAATGATTATCAAGCATTTAGAGGGGGAAAAAACTTGTAAACTTTTGTGACTCATATATTTTGATTGCCAAATTTTCGAACAGAATACGGAATTCAGATCTATGGATGATCTCAAGTGAATCTTCTCCACTATCCAAGAAAAGTGATTCTTTGCATTTTTCTGCGGTGAGGTTTACAACAATTTCGGAGGCTCAAGATGTATTCAATCAATGCAATACGAAAAAAGTCGATATATCAACATCTTTTGCTGCCTCGATTGGCAAGTACAAGTGAAGTACAAATAAGAAAGCAGTTTTTTCGGTATTCCAGCAGTAGTAGTTCCGACAATGATCTGATCACAAAACCACCATTTCGTCATGAAATTAAAAATGAGCCGAAGCTGAGATATGCCTTATTGATTGATGGAGACAACTGTCAACGTAGTAAATTGAGCCTAGTGCTGAATACGATAACATCCATGGGTATTACGATGCCAATACGACGAATTTACACTGATTTTAGCTTACCACATCAGGCGGATTGGAAGTTTCATTGTCAAAGGAATACATTAGACCCAATTCAAGTATTCTCATATGCCAAAGTCAAAAATACGGTTGATATTGCTGTTATTATGGATGCTATGGACTTGCTGCATCAGGAAGCCTCCAAATTGGATGGTTTTGTGATGGTGACTAGTGATTCCGATTACTGCCGATTGGCACAACGTCTTCAGAAAGCGGGGAAGCATGTAATTGGTGTTGGAGATAGTAATACCATGAAGGAAAGCTTTGCAGAATCGTTTGATTATTTTATATTCTCAGACAAACTCAAAGCTCCCTCGGCACCGCCTCCAGCCGTGGATGTCGTGGATTTGACTGTAGTACCGACGGATGATATCTCGGCGGTGGAAAAATCGGAGCTTGGTGATGGTACCAAGGTCCTGGAATCATCCAAAGTAAAGAATGGAACAAGAGATGGTTCGCGTGTCAAAAGTGTGACAGTAAATGAAATGGAAGAAAATTTTGAGGTGACTGTCAAACGAAGGTGGACGCAATCTATATGGGATCTTTGGTCACCTGAACATCAATCGGATAGTCAAAACAAAATTGTGGAGGCCAAAGAAAAGTCAATCAGTACGAAGGCTAATTTGATAGCAAGTGGTGAAACAAATGTCCAACCGGTTTGGTCCCAATGGTTACCATTTTTCAAGAGTAATCATGACAGTAAGGAGTTGAATTCAGATGAGGAATCAAAGCCAACTCTAAAGTCAAAACCAAGAAGAACTCTCATAGAGGAGTCACCAGCACCTTTAACAGGTGATAAGAAGTCTACTCATCCTCAATCGACAGAGTCTCGAGTGGTAAACATCGATACGACACTCACAGTGAAAAATTCAGACGTAAATGATAGCCTTAATCCAAAAGCAAAGGATCAGAAGCCTATGTTGCCAGATGATATGTTGGATTCTCTTCATTCAATTTTGTATGATTTGGCTAAGGATGAGAAGACTGGATGGGTCAACATGATTGACTTTATTAGGATTTGGAGTAAGGAACAACCTGATTTTCAACTCAAGACATATGGGTATGTATCCTTTAAGAAATTATTCAAGAATCATCCTGATGGCTTTGAGATACGAATAAAGCCTTCAAGAAAAAAAGGTATTTCTGCTACTGATGTACGAACACTTCGATATTTTCCTCAAAATATAAGTTCCTAGAAGATTAATCAAATAAG
>CAAAJI010000790.1:12093-22622 GCA_900642245.1 Fragilaria radians | reverse complement strand
AGATTGGTGTTCGTTTGGTTGGAGAGGTCACTGTTCAGGATTCGAACTCCTTTCGGTCAGAAGTGGGACAGACTTCGGAAGTTATGACAATTGGAACAATTGCAGCAATCGTCGTTGCTATTCTAATATTTTGTTTTGTATTTGCGTTACTATCTGTACGTCAACGTTCCAGGAGTAACCGTAAAAGGCAACATAATGTTGAGCACATATATCTCGATGACAAACATATAATAAATAATAACAATGACATAGCACCAGATGATGTGAAGGGGCATACATTCATTGTGGACGATGAGGGATCATTACTATCCGATGTGACTTCCAATATTTTGAAAGATCTACACAATCTCGAGTTTTCAAATGGGATTGAATTGGATTTGATGAATCAAACCTGTGATGTTCATCGATGTGCCTCTGCTTTATGTGAAGTTTGCCATCAGAAACGTCTAAAGCCCTCTTTTCTTCCGGTGAAGTCACGGCCTCAACCTCCGCCTCGACTGCCAGAGGGAAACAATCGAAAGTATGGGAGCCTGAATTCTGTAGCACTTTAAAGTAAGGCGTGGATTCAGATTCATTTAGAATACAGAATGGTATACAAAATTGATCTTAAATTCGATTATGCACCGGCTATGATTCTCATATGGCTTCTCGGAATTTTCATCTCGTTTCCTTAGAAGTGCTCATAGCATTTATAAGCTTGCACCTGGTCTTCGTTACGTGCTAATAATCTTGAAACCTTCTTTTATTGAATCTCCATCTTGATTTTTTCAATCCCTATATCTTGTGATTGAAAGATAAGGTCAAGCTGAAATGCAGATTAGCATCAATACAGGATATATTGCCATTGTACAAATGAATCATTAAAAGTATAAGAATGTAAGACACACGTTAAATTGCAGCAAATATCTTCTCAATCCTTCACTGTTTTTTTTCCATCAGACTTACTGAGTTGTATTTTGTCGTGTGATAAAAGTTTAGAAGTTTCTGATTGAATGATGAACTAAAAACTAAAACTAAATCCTTGGATCTTCCTCGATTTTAAACATTTATAAAAAAATGGAAGCAATAGCTGATTGACAACAAGGGTCATCGGCATGACAAAGGTGGAGAGAAATCTGGTCTCTATTAATACATCATAGGATAATCCCCGCTATAACTAATGATAATGCCGTAACAGGAGAACCAATAATGAACATAATGCATTAAGAAATTACGTTTATATACATACCCAACAAAATTATCAATTAGTGGATTTATTCATGATTACAGAAAGACTTATCCATTTTTTGGAAAGTCAATGAGAGGGAAGGGAAAAGTCAAAAGTAGTTAAATTGGATGGTTCATAGCATCTTTCTGGAAAAAGTCAAGGGCTAAAAATGCAAAGATCTGTTTCTAGTAGACATTCCTTCTGAGAAGAAATGGATTAGACTCACTTGTCGTTTTGATATCATCAAAAATAATGCTTCTCTAAAACATTCAACAGATTGAACGATCCGTCTTTCAATGCATTACAGGCCAACGAATAACCTAACAATTACGCAAAGTTAGAGAAACAATGAGCATAAATTTCTATGCTGCTATTTTTGCATACAGCAAACTTTAGCGGGATTTTATTAAGCATAATTATCCACTTTGCTCAGAACAAGACAATCACATAATAGAAAGAATGAACAGGATTGCATTGTAATACTTATTTGAAATTAGAATCAAAGTGATGATCCCTTACCAGCATATACCAATTAAATGGAATATCTGAATACCAGTGTTATCCCAATTGCGCGGAGCAAAGACAATGCAAAAGTTAGGAGGAGAGAGTTAAGGCGATTCGTCCATGCTAAATGATTGCTTTTGAGATGAGGTAATGAGCTAACAGAGACTTTTAGGGGTTCAAATTCTTTTTCCCAATATAGACTATTATACATGTTTTTCTTACTACAATTAAATGTAACAATGAATAAATTGAAAAAATCTTTGCATTTTCCCTAAAATTTGTGAGTTTTACCATTCCTCTTTCTATAAATCAAAGTTAGTGCTTTGCGGTTAACTTGATTGTTCTATTAGATTAATCTTTGGATCAAAAACAAAAATGCGGAGATACAGCAAAGGTAAGCTGACATTTATGATCTATTGGTGCAAATTCCTCTCGAGATTCAGTCTGATGCAAAATTCATTAATGCCTTGTGTGTCTTGAAAAATGAGAGTTGACTGCCTTTTCACACGTCACCTTAAATATTAAGGAAAATATTCATCTTTTAGTTAAATTTTATACATTCCAATAAATGGATTCAACGGACAATAATTTTACCCTCTCGACAACGAGTATCTAGTGTTGCAATTCTCGGAGTAACACTAAACCGACTAAGACTTTTCAATTCAACAAATGCCGTGAATCTGGTAAAAAAAAGTGCAGGAGCAGTCAACGACGATTGGACACATCAATATTTAATTCCCCAGAAAGAAGAGTCAACATCGTATGACATAATGGCAATACCTTCAAAGGATGTACGAAAAACTCTTCCCCGCAGTCGCAAGAGTCCTCCTATGTACGAAGAGACAGCGAAAGAGGCGCCTGATCAAACTTCTTTCACTACCACCGAAATAAGTCAGGGTTCATTCGATGATGATGATGGTCTTGAAATGGTAAAAGTTCAATTAGCATTACGTTCTCCTAGCACAATAGAAGATGATGTCTTTCGCGACGAAAGGTCATCTAATGAAAAATTGCTTTTGACGGCTTTTTGTACTTTTACTGCTTTTACCCTATGTCAAACGACGGCTGCCTTTATTGCAGATTCTGAGGCTATGTTGGGAGACTCTGGTGCCATGTTTGTGGATGCATTAAGCTATCTTTTCAATTTATATGCAGAGCGACGAAAAACAAGATTCGAGGAGTATTATCAAACACTTCAACTTCCACCCTGCGATGACCCGGATCGAAAGGCAAAACTAAAGCAACGGACCAAGCGAAAAATGATTCTTCAAATGGAGCTGATCCCTCCCATAATTTCTGTTATCACACTACTATGTGTTACAGGAGTAGTCTTACACACTTCACTCCGGATGTTGGTGCTGGATACCACACGGGCACGCAGTGAGCAAGGAGATCCAAATGTGACTTTGATGCTTATTTTTTCGTGTTTGAATCTCGTTCTTGATGTGGTCAATATTACGGGATTTGCCCGAGCTAAGCGGCTTTGTGGTTACAAGACAATGCCGCAACCTGTTGTACCTGGAAGTAAAAACCAAACGGTGGTCGACTCTCCACTCATTGGGAGGAATCGAAAATATGCACAATTGGGTAATGGTACTGATATCACTCCTAATGATTATGAAAAGGGAATAAAGACTATAGATATGGAGGACGGGGATTCGCAGTATGATTTAGAAGATCTCAAGAAGGACTTGAGAATTGAATTTTCAACCGAAGAATTTGATGACGAACCTGAAATGGTAGGAAAGTCCTCTAAAATAGCAATGAAAGAGGAAACTAAAAATAACAGAGAAACAATATCGTGCAATAAAGCAGTATCTAAGGAGGATAAAAATGACGATGACGATGATGGCCTTCACGAAGAAGCCAATCTCAATATGTGTTCTGCATATACGGTAAGTAGTTGAGTGTATCAGTAATCCGTTCTTCAATGTTTGAATTCACAGTGCAACATTTTAAGCATATATTTGCAGACACTTTGAGAAGTCTTGCGGTTATCGTGGCAGCATTGGTTGCTGAGCTTGCAGATAGCGTCACTTCAGAAGAAGCAGATGCCACTGCTGCAGTCATTGTATCCGCCTTGATTCTGATGTCCTTGGCTCCCCTACTGGGTGGTATGGTGGCTACATTCGGGGAGCTGCGAAGCATCTATGCTGAGGAGCGAGATGAGATTCTTTCATCAAAGCAGGTGTTACAAAATCCTTGAAAAAAGGTGATGAACGAAGAAGGGTATTTATACCAAATTCGATCTATCTGTTAAATGTGGTAATGTATTATAGGGCGCATTACTGGCTACTCTTATTTGAGGAATTGCTTCTCGTTGGTACAAATACCATCTGCCCTCGATAAACCTTAACTCGTGATTCACTATGCATCTCGATTATGTGCCTAGCATTACTATTTCCATGGCAAAAGTTGTAATACTTAAGATAAAGGCCATGATATCTTAGTTAGTAACATTACTCTTGTCATCAATCAACATGTGCTCACTTAGATATTTTCACGGATTCTAAAATGGATATTGCATTTCTCCAAGACGCTTTTTTTGCCATGTGACGAAGTCATGAAAAAATTTACTTATTCCAAATAACTATACTTCCGTTTTTCTTTCCAAGTGAGGACTTAAGCTCCTTATACGATGTATATTTAAAGTGTTTCAAAATTCCATCCGCGCTATATCAATCGCGTCTGTAAATTTGTTGAAGAGAGAGCAACATCACTTTTCTTATCAATGCGACAGTTCTTTCCACTGAAAATAATTTTTTTAATCGCTTGGCCAATCACTCAATTGGAAGGTCGAGTCAGTAGCATAGCGTGCATCTTCTCAAATAACTAATCACATTGAATTGTTTAAACATTGTATATGTCTCCGTGTGCCTTCAGATCTAAAATTTGCACTGAAGTTCAGCGATGTCAGAAAAACATTAATATTGATTCCAAATGAAAAAAATGATTGTACAATTATTGTTTGCTTGAGGTACAATTGTTTTGAATGTTATAGGAAATTATTTTTAACAGTGTATGATTTAAAGCAATACATGTTGAGCAGGAAATTCCTACCTGCTGTGATTCCTAATACTCATTTGATTTGTTGACTGCCCCAAATCTTTTCAAAGGGGAAACGACCAATGAGTTCATGCTTTGATTGCTTCAGCGCTAGCACGAGACTAAATAGTAGCGAGTATGCCGTTCAGTGCAATTGTGGATTAAAAGAATGAAAAATCAAGAAATGGCTTCATGAACATTCAGGAACATGCCATAAATTTACACCAATACAATGGCATGCGTTCCTAAAAATATACAACAGAATCAGCTTCTGGTATCTGAGTTCATTCATCCATCAAAAGTAACATCTGACTGGGATGGATTGACTGGATAATTGGAGCGTTACAACCATTTTCATTCGTGGATAGTTAACATGTTTGATGCCGCAGCAAATTACCAAGAAATGTCATTGACTTATCTACAAGGAATTGCTTCCAGATCAGTCAATTGCTGAAGAAAGAAGATGCAAACATGCTGGATGTGCAATCCTTGATTGATGCTTTTCAAAAAACTACTCAGTCTCTACAGAAACACTTGCAACAGATGCACTTATTGTGCTGGATAAAGGTTTTGAATCTCTCGATGTCAACTTCAACTTGATCAATTGTCATCTTCTGAACTAAGTGCTGTGAAGTATTTGCAAAAGATATACCAACAGCATCCAAAGCAGACTAGATGTCTGTTCCCACTTCTGATATTTGTGTAAGACTTTGTTTTAAATCTGAATTAGGCTTGAAGGAGAGAATGATGACAGTTCTGCCACTAAACGCTGAATCTCAAATGTTTTGCATATAAACATGGATATGAGGGATATTGAAATCATCTAAGAAGTAATCACAAAATCCCCAAATTGAATTAATAATTACCTATTAATGAACAGTCCCAGATATAACTCCATTTAAATATGGGATGGTGGAATATTAATATAGTTGAAGAATTATCATCAAAGTATTCACATAAAGAACTACGGAATAAAAATTGATTGTTTTTATTTCGCTCACAAAATAATCATCTGTTTCAAATCAATATCTAATTTGATGAGTTAATTTGAGACGCAATCAATTAAAAATTATTTTAAAGTAAGGTTTGGCAATGACTCTCATGAATCAAATCTCAATTTTTCAAAAGATGACTGAAAAGACCTTTGACCGCATATCCTCATTGATCACCGTAAGGAGAACAGTAATTGCCATGAACAGTGCTTTCATAGCTCGTAACGACAATTTTTATCCACGTCCAACAATCTAATTTTGCATTACACAATTCTGCACAGATGGTGTAAATTAAATCATATATTTCATAGCCATTTAGCCACTTTCATAGTAAAATGACGCGAGAATTATACGATGAGAATTCTTTTGTTCAGGGTTCTCCATTTTACGTTGAGTATTTACTAAATGCTTCATTGCTTGCTGAGGCAAGTTCAGCGAGGATAAGGAAGGCTCCCTTGAATTATCATTCACTTCCTAGCTGTTTACGAGGCTATCTATGTTGTATTCAAAAAGGTTCAACAAATCTTTTTTTCATGAAGATACTTTGTATTGCAAATTTACTCAAATAATTAACGTATGTACAAACGCGCGACTTTTGACGATGCACTCGTACTCGTAATAAACTTTCCACTATTGAATTGTTCTCATATTCGGATTATACCAAATGACATAAAACCAATTCAAGATAATACCCTCCAGTCTCGCCTCTTCAATGATTGGACCCATCGTCCAAAACGGCCAAAACACTATGACGAAAGAGCCATTTCTGACAAATATCAACATTGCATCACGACGTGCGCGGAGCATCTCTAACGTAGCACGGTATAGAACCTACCTCGTACCACCATCGAATCCATTTCGGGAAGGAAAGTCTAAGCTCCAAATCCTACGAGAGACTTTGGCTATCATTTCACTATTAACTATTTCTATTTTAATTTTGGAGCGAATTTGGCATGGAGGGAAAACCCAGGAAATTGTCACTTCGAATTCCGCACTAAAATCAACGCATTTGAAATCGTACCAGACTGCTGATGTAAAAGCTGAAACTCTTTCCAAGAGCGCATTTCAGACACAGCTAGAAGAATTTCGAAGTAAACCAAAAGAAGAGTTAATAGTGTCTAACACAGCGGTTGACGAAACGAATGCAGTAATGAGTGAAGAACATATTGAGTCAGGGATTCCTAAAGAGGGAGCTTCACAAATAAGCATGGATTCAACATCGACAACGAACTTCAGTAATAAATCGTTGGCTCTCTTTTGAGCTTGATATTCGTGTGAAGGAAACAGATCATTAACGAGGTATTGAAGAAAACGAAAGAAGATATATTGGAATAAACCTCCACTCGTTACTAAGTTTGACAAAATGCCAGTTATTTTACTAAGCAACAATTACGAAGAGTCATCACTCTGAAGGCTTGAGGATAATGGATAGAGCGAAAGCAGCGATAGCAAACTCTATGCATTATAATTTGTTATCTCTCAATCCATGTGCTTGAGAAGGTCTTGACATTTTGAACATCACATCGGAATTTTATCATTATTGCCTTCAAAGTTTTTTTTTGAATTAAATCGAAAACTGTAATGTTATAATTTTCCTGTTTATCATCAAAAGCAAACTGATAAGAAGTTTAGTCTTCAACGTTGGAAGTAAAGTTGATACATATTCGAGTGGTTACAGCAATTTTGCCATGGAAACAATCAAAAAACATTACGGAAGGCAGCGTCAATAATGGATTTTGATAGGATTTATTTGGATGTTGGACTTAGGTGCATGTGGATGCATTTGGACCTTGCATAGAAAAAGCTTAATTGGGCCCAAATTCTTTAAACATCTAAGCGTATCATGTTATCTAGGTTGAGTGAAAACGACGCTTCAAATTGTAGCCATATTCCGTCTAGAAATAAAAATTGTAAAGTGCAACTTTTTGTAAACTACACACCATACCATTGAATGTCACAATAAGGAGAAACGTATAGTTCAAGAAACTGCAACCCAGATATCTTGCAACTGATAATTTACTGTATATACTGTTCATGGTTTGAAAGCTGGTAGTCAGAAAGTTATTGAATAAATTTCGAATATCATAAATAAATTTGAAAGGATGACAATTTGAAATTTATCCGACCATACTTCCTAGAAGATTTTTGCTGTCTTGAACTCTTCTGTCTTGTCTCTTTGATCATAAAGCTGGAAACATGTTGACGAAGTCAGCAAGTTGAATTCTCTCAGTGAAGCAGCTGCCTATTAGATATCCAGCTAATTTCCTTGGAATTGCCAACTGTGGGTGGGAGATTGATCAACTGCAACACTTTAAAGCTCACTTTGTTGTGTAATAATTAATTGTGGTTGCATCAAACTTTCAGTTATTGAAATTCAGAAGAGACAAATTGCTTGGGACTCATCATCAGGTATTTTATGACATAATCTTAGCTGTCCATGCGAGTGCAATGTGCGTATCAGAGTAGGATATGACTTAATAATCTCTCTCGAGTAAAGGAATTCCCGATTCCATGTTTCCATTTTTCGTTTTAGAGTTATTCACATTTGTATTTTCTTGACCATTCACAATAATTTGTGGAAAAGTCATGGTGGTGTTCTCTTGCGATGGATGTGGTGAAGTTTTGAAAAAGAATCAAGTCGATGCACATGCCTCACGTTGTAGATCTTGTGCATCAGTTAGTTGTGCCGATTGTGCCGTGAACTTCTATGGAGGTATGTTACGTACGCAATTAGGCAAAACAATCTTTGATTCCTTCATTCGAAATCCAAATCCAACACTCACTCACTCCTACCGGTATGCTCTTTTCCTGATGGGTCACAGATGATTATCGTATGCATACGTCTTGTATAACCGAAGCCGAACGATACGAAAAGACCTTATATCGTCCTCCGACGTCGACATCACAACGATCGAAAAAGAGAAATCCACAGGAGGAATGGACACAATTGATTGCACGTGCTGCGGCAGCTGCTGAACCGTCCAGTCCCTTTCATGGACCATTATTAACATTAGCATCGGTGGGGAATGTACCCCGAAAAGAAGCACAATTTCGTAACTTTTCTCAAAACTCTTTGGGAAACAGCATTCTTGGTTTTGGAAAGAATAATCTTGCTACCAAAAATCGACTGATTCAAGATTTATGGAATCATTTGATGGAATGTCGTGATCGGGAGCGGAAAGAAAATCTAGAGGCTAACCAGGAAAGTGCCATCCGGGAAATTGATACGGCGACCCCACCTTTGAAAAAAGTAGATCAAAATGATTCGTATTCCACGAAACCATCGAAAGAGACAATGATCGGAAAACCTGTCACGGAAAATAAAGAATTCAACAATTCAACGTCCACAACCACTAAACCAGAAAAATCACTTTCCGCTCTTCCTTCGTCTCAGAAAATACGCAAGGTAATGATTAAGATTCTCAAGAAGACTCGTACCCTTAAATTTAAATCACTACGACTCCAAGTTTGTCAAAAATTAAAATTGGATCCCTCAGATCAGAAGAGGTTAAAGCCCATGTTACGAAAGGAATTTGATGCTGAGGATTCCAAGATTCAAATGAAGGGTAAAATCATACAGCTAATTTCAGAATAAGAGATTTATGACTTATTAGCATAGCATCTAATGAACGTTGACATGCTTTCATGTCAGAAACCTGAACAATAATATAACTGTTTTCTCATTATATTCGATCACATTCAGGATTATATGACATAATCAAGAAAACTGCGTTTTTTGCTTGACACAAGGATGAAAACAATTGAGAATTTTTAACCACCATATTTTTGATCAAGCACAGCTTAGCCATGATTAGATGCATATAACGTTGTTTCTAATGAAAAATATGAACAAATGAAAGATACCTCGATTCTAAATGTCTAGGGCGTACTCCTGAATAAAAGTTTTGGCCTAATGATAGCTTCAACATTGCTGCTTCCAACCTAAATTTGTCAACTTAACTTCATCGCCCATGCTCTTCAGCAATCAAAAAATAAAGCAAAATCCTTTAATAGCCTCTCACGTTGCAATGTATTCAGCTTTGCAGGTTGCTAGAGCAACTCCCTTCTGACCATTTCACTTCCAGGAAATGGGCACTCCTAACAAATGTATACTGAACCAAGTCACAATGATTCTCCTCTCTTGTTGCCAAGTTTCACTCTTCATCCTCATGTTTTGGGTTCAACATTAAAGGCATTTTTTTATATCAATAACAAATTTCATCACTCTCATCCTTTCCTTATAAGCAGTCAAATTCACTACATCCAAATAGCTCACTTGTTTACTAGGCATGAATCAAAGCCAAATTTTGAGGCATACAAATATTGAGAGATAGCAAAGTTGGAAGCATTAGGTGATGAAAGCATTTAGTTGGTCTAGGTAGGTAATTTATCGTAGGACTCAATCAAATCACTCGTCAAGCTAGGAGTAAGGGGATTGACCAAGAAATCTGAAGCAGACAAACTTAGGATTATAAAATTAGAGTCAAATGGGAAAATACTATTGTGGAAATAAAGACAGCATCAAACCTTTAACGATGCTGAATTAACTCCGCAAATTTTTGTAGTACCGTAGTCACTCAAGGCAGAAATGTATGTACAATGGTTGCAGCTTTTGGCATTTGAATCATTAATGAATGCTAAAATCGTGATAAGAGATTAGAGATAAAACGTTTGTCTCATTTCCAAGAAAGGTCCTACCAAAGATCCAAATTACATGATCCTGTGGGGAGTTATATTCAATGTCGTAAAAATTAAGAGAACAAGATGGCAGAAAGATGGCC